>JAPPVO010001834.1:0-36535 GCA_030407325.1 Camellia japonica | reverse complement strand
TGCCTCTTCATTAAGCCAATCCAGCACTCGTCACAAAGTGCAACTGAAAGTGGGAGTAGGGGCCAGGAGCTCTCTAGTCCTCCATGCTGTGGCATATCGGGCAAGCTGTGCGCCTCGGACCGGAAAAAACAGCCGGGTACTCAATCCCCTCTGGCGGGCAAGTCTGATCATGGCAAACTGACGCTGGAACCGGAATGGAAAATAGAACACACAGTGAGTCAGACCAATCAGCTGGACCCAGTCTGCCGGGACATGCTATAGCTCATTGCCGGAAGATTGAGCCAAGGACAGCGCCAAACAATGCGCGGTTAGCAGACAAATTACACATCCAGTTGAACCACCATCCCTCATCAAGCGTATCAACCAGGCGTTGCCGAAAGAAGTAGCCGCGGGCTGAGTAGGCAGGGCAAGAGTCCACAACCTGCAGTTTATCCATCAACCATACCTGGGAGGGATGAAAAATGAGAGAATAAAGAATAGAGAGATGTGCGATGAGAGAACAGTAAGACAAGGGTTTCTGTGAGGAAAACCGAGGTTGAGGCCGAGTGATGCGAGCAAATACATATGTGAGATTGGGTGGGAAACATTACCTACAGCAGTAGTGGACTCCCTGCAAATCTGGTCGTCTCTTGACGGTGGAAAGCATCCAAGCCCATCAGTATTTCGGCCAACGCCCATAGCAATACAACTCTTCCTTCCTTCAAGCCTGAGCAATTTCAATCAAACGGATACTGGGTCCACCCAGGCCCGAGGCAAGCAGGAAGATGAGATAGATGCAACACAGCAGAGCGCGTGTTGTCGGAAACTTTGCCAATGGTGATCGCCGCGGTCACCGCACCAGAAAAGCGATGGATCAAACCGAGGATATCTAGTTCCCCATTACAGATCAAAGACCGAGCATCATGTGCGGTAAGTCCACACATCCGCCCTAAAGCTTGGGCGTGGCCAAAGCGGAACTGAGGCAGGATCTCTTCCGAATGTCTAGACTCCATCAAAACTTGAAAATCTTCAAAAGTTGGACATACCTCTTGCCCGCCAAAGCTAAAGACGTGCGTCACGGGGTTTCCAGAACCTTGCCGCAGCATGGAGGAAATGAAGGTGCAGTGGAGTACGACTCAGCGTGAATAGTGCATTCAAGCCGAAACCCCGGAATTTCAACTTTTCCGAGCCATCTAAAGAAGAGATCCAAGATGTGAGATTTTCTGCGAGAAATGCCTCCATTTTTTGTGCAAAGGAGTGATGAAATGAATGAGTCCCGAAGTTGGAGCTTTTAAAGAGGAGAAAGCACTATTTGGGGGGAACGTGTCAAAAGCTGATGGTTGCTGGATTAAGTGGCCGGCCGGCCACCTTTTCTAGCAGGCCGGCCACATTTTTCCCCCCACATACAAAAAGCTGGCCGGCGGCCCCCAAAAGTGGCCGGCCATGCTCCCATGTGTGTCATTGGCCCTGTTTTACCCCCCGGGAGGAAGTTTCAAGCATTCCCATGCAACGGGTATGTCAAAGGCCTCCATTTCCCTATGTTTCGGATGCGTTCCGTTGCCCAGATCGTCCGAAGTACGCTTTATTTGTTAAGTTTTGTTTATCAAGTTGTTGTTTTGCTTATCGAGTTGTCGTTTTGCTTATCGAGTTGTTTGTCGAGCTGTCGTGTTTTGTGTTTTTGAGTTGTTACTCTTTGTTTAAGCAATTTTGTTGAGTCTTGTTTATCGAGTCGTCAGCATTGTTATGTTTTTTTTAGAGTTGTAAACTTGCTAAGATTTTGTTAAAGTCTTAGTAAGTTAAGTTGTTTAGATTGTTGCGTCAGCTCACTACCTAACTTGGTGAAGATACAGTGCACATTTTCATTCAATCTCATTATGGTGCAAAATGATGCGATATGATGTTAAGAGTTTAAAATACAACACTTTTTCCAAAAGCTGTTTCATTCCATCATGCTTCTTCTGTTACAACAAACAAAGGGCACAAGTTTTACAAAGTAATAAAACTGCCTAACAAAATGCAATGTGCTACAAAACTACTAGTACAAAGGTAAATAAAACAGGGAACCGCAACATCAATGCTCTCGAGAACGAGAATAAGAGGCCCTTTTCATCCTCTTCTGCGGAATAGCCTCTACACCCCCCATCACCGTCCGAGTCGGAGCTGTCATCCTTAGGATCTCTCTCAGCCTCGCCTCCACTCTCGGAGCCAAGACCGGAGCCCTCCTCTCGGTCAGCAGATGTCTCTGACTGACGATCTGCAACATCCTCCTCCTCATCCTCATCGGGCTCCGCCTCTATAATATGTGCCCCTGCGTCTGCGAGAAGATCCCTCTCCTCGAGCTCCTCGAAAAGGCCTGGATGGCCAGCTCCTCGAGAAGGCCTGGATGGCCCAGCTCCTCGAGAAGGCCCAGATGGCCCAGCTCCCTGAAAAGGCCTGGATGGCCCAGCTCCCCGAGAAGGCCCAGGTGGCCCGGCATGCGGCTGAGCATATACTGGAGGCATCTGAAAATGAAAAATGCAGTTTGAATACATCAGCTAAAACATGTACATCAGATGCAGATACGAGAGAACTACATGAACGTGCGATCAAAAGTACCATGCTGGAAAACTAAAGGGTACCTGGAAGCCCATGATGGACAACTGCGCCTCCCTCTGCAGGACCATCCCCTCAAGTGAGGCTACCATCTCGAGCACCTGATCCATGTACTCAACAGGGGGCTGCAGATGCAAAGGCAAGGGTATCAGTAAAGGAATGAATGTTCAAATATCTGAGTGATGAATCAAAGCTGTAAAACAGACCGATGGTGAGTCGGGGTCTCTGACATAACGGTGGCCAGGTACTGGAGGCTCTATCGGGATCGGAATTGGAGAGGTAGTCCCATATTGCCACCCATCAGCTCAGTCGGCATATCCGGCCATCCGGGATGATGATAAGTCGGGGGAACCGGGGGAATAAATCCGCGCCCGCCTCTGGATGTGCCAGCCCCCTGGTGGAAGGAGCGTCTGCAGCCCGAGCCTGGGCCTGACTTGAAGATGGCATACTGGCAGGCCTCATCGTCGGGGTACGGACTCCCGTCAATGGAGGCATCAGATATACGTGACGGTAAGTGGCATAATCCCCCTCCTCAAGATGGAGTAAGGCATCAGTACCCAGCATAGCATTGACAACGTCCGAGAAGAGAGCCTATCGGCAATCCGCATCTCGACTGGGGTGCTGAGGGAGGGTCCTGAGAAGTATAGCCCCATACCTGATGCAAGAAGCGCTCCCCCAGAAACCAGGCTCTACCAACTGGTCCCTCGAATAGGATCCTGTACTGGGAGGCACCCGCCCTCCAGCAAACTGGTATCGGAGACCCTCACCTAAGGGTGCCCAGGGCTCCCATGTGATCTGCGGATAACTGTAGATGTCCCCGAACGCCCCGGGAGGGTTAGGTCCCGTTCTGTTCATATTGGGGTCACTACAATTCAAGGACTCAAATGTCACGGTTCTTAATCTTGAACCAAAGAGTCCAAATCCGGCAAATCGTTTTGAAAACAGATTTTTTTGAAAGAAGTGCCAAACATGGACTGCTTTGCCAGATACAGAGTCGCCACCTAAATGTTTTTTTAATGGGAAATTTAGGAAACCCTGACTCGGTGCCAAAGGCCACGTGTCCGTCATCACAAAGTTGCCTCGGCTCGGGAACTTGGGTACGATTGGGGAAGGTCACTTCGTGAGCACCCCCGCTCGCCCGGTCAAAGACCGGCCTCTACTAACCATGATATCTGTTTTTGAAAACATTGTATGCTCTTATTCCGATTATTAGCCTAGGTTACTATGTGATGCTCGCAGCAAACAAGTATAGACTGAGTCGCCTGAATTGGAACAAAACATTTCATGTTTGTTTATTTGAAAATGGTTTGATGGTGCTACCCTCAGGTAGGCTAAGACGCGGATTTGCCACCCTCAGGTGGGCTTTAAAACATGATTTTGCCACTATCTAGTGGGCTTAAAACAAACAGTCAACGCATTGTCCCAATTCAAGTAACACAACCTCCACCCACAGGCATTCAAGGCAGTTGTATCACATAAGCACATAGCCTCATGGCAAGCATGCTATTCATGGCAACACTCACACGCATGCAAGGATGCTAAAGCATAAAACTCACCGAGTACTCCAAGCCAAAACAAAAACTCATTAGAAATCATGCATGATCCTAGATATACAGGAATGTCTAATGCAACACATGCAATAATGCAACTATAGTAGGCTCGACTATTCTAAACATGGCATATGGAATGCTACAACTAACACGTATTCAATTTGGAATTGAAATACAAATGCAGTTTGTATGACGCGCCGAGCCCGGTGCGTGCAAAACAGATGAATGATGTAAACATGCCGTCATACGGTATGCTAATCGAAATATGCCCTATATCTAACCATCATAAGCGGGTAAATAAAAGGGAAGAAAGACGTGGGGTTGGAAGACATACATCACACTCACGCACACTTATTACAGTTATGCCCTCGCGCAGAGGGTCCGAATAAATATACAGTCCGAATAAAAGAATAATACAGTCCGAAATTACAGTCCGAATAATACAGATTTTCTAATTAATTAACAAATTAAACTAAGAAAGCTTTAAACTGGCATGCAAGCCAGGGGGCTGCCTCGCTTCTGATGAATGATGTATGCTGGGCTGCCTTTGCGCAGAAATCCATTGGGATGCCCAATTTAGCCTCTGTTTGCAATTGTTCTCGAAATACGTGCCAGACTCCGAAAAGTTGCTGATTCTTCATTTTGCTGCAACAGAGAGCAGGAAAAGGGCATAGCAATGTATTTCACAAATATATACATGCCTCGATTCTCGTGCCACCAATCACGCATATCGATGCATGATGGCCAAGGAGTCGGTTTGCACAACTCAATATAGGGTGCAATGTAGATGAATGCTACAACAAAACCTAACTCCATCATGGGTAATCCGGAGTGTCGGTGACTTGGGAATTGAGACCCGTTCCGTCACTCGGAGTACGAAACGTGCCTCGTTTCCCGTGTCCGGGCTAACTCCTATCCCGAACGCGATGCAATATGCATGATATGCATGAATGCAACTAAAATACAATCCTAGCATGCACAATGCTATGGAAATGAGATGCCTCGAAGTGCGTGCCAGACGGGCACGTAAACCGAGGAAATTATTCTAAAGCATGAAATGGCACACACGATACAATTGGACTTACACTAACACGAGTGGATCTCAGCCACACTCACATAAGAGGCCGTCGGATGAAAATGAAGTGCCTCGGAATGCGTGCCCACGGGTGCGCAAACCGAGGCGATGCATACGGAATGCAAAATGACATGGAAATGATATATAATGAGGCTAAAAATGAAATGCCTCGAAGTGCGTGCCCACGGGCACGCAAACCGAGAGAATGGCATACGGAATGCAATGATGCGAAAATGGCATACAGAATGCAGAATGGACTTATACCAACATGAGAGGACCTCAGCCACTCTCACATAGGAGGCCGTCGGATAAAAATGAAGTGCCTCGAAATGCGTGCCCACGGGCGCGCAAACCAAGGCGATGCATTAAAGCATGAAATGACATACACGATGCAAATTGGGCTTATACCAACATGAGAGGGCCTCAGCCACACTCACACGGGAGGCCGTCGGATAAAAATGAAGTGCCTCGAAATGCGTGCCCACGGGCGCGCAAACCGAGGCGATGATATAAATGAAATGTAGCATATGGCATATGGAAAATGTAAATTTCAGCAGCCAAAATGATGCAAAAACAGTCCCCGAATTATAGCAAAATTACACCCGATGCCCGAAATGCAATGTTATGCACCTGAAATGGCCTACAGCTATGCCAAACATGCACAATATGGACACGACATGTAAAGATAGATGCTAGGAAGCCCCTAAAATAGCATTTTTACAGTACAAAGAATGGCCAAACAACAATCACAAGTATGGAAAAAATAGCATGCAAAAATGGGGGAAAAGAGGGGAATAATGAAGCAAACGATATATACAATGCTCAAACCGAAAAATACAGTTCTACAACATTAAAGAGGGACCAAAAATATGCACATTTACAGTAGATGACATCCCCCAATTCAGTATGTAGATATGCTCAACATAGCATGCAAAATAAAGCCAACAAAGGCTATAACATGAGATACCAAAAGGATGCACCAAACAGCCTTGGACCCTTAACAAAATATGAAGATTAGGCCAAAATAAGACTCTTTCCTAGCCTGATGAAGGCTCAAAACAGAAGCTAAGCAAGCCTAACAAAGCATGCAATTTTACGGTAAATTGGAGGAATTGTGAAACAAGTATAAGATAGAGTTACCAAACATGGTTGAGCCCTTCTTCAGTGTTGAAGAGGGGCTCAAAATATTCCCACTCACAGTATATTGCATGCTCGAAAACAGATCACTCATGAGCTAAAAATAGCATGCAAGAGCAAGGGTAAAACATGAATTCAAAGTAAGTGACATGCAGAGCATGAAAACAAGGTTGAGCCCTTATTAAATGTTGAAGAGGGGCTCAAAATAAGCACAATATCAGTTCATGAGATGCTCCAAATCAGATCACAAATAGGCCAAATAAATCATGCAATTTTACGGTAAATATGGAGAATTACAAAGAAAGTGCATGATAGAGAGGCCAAACATGGTTGAGTCCTTCTTCAATGTTGAAGAGGGGCTCAAAATAGGCCCACTCACAGTTTATATCAGGCTCAAAAATGGATCACTCATAATCCAAACAAAGCATGCAAAATATTGGCACAAAGAGTGATATTGAAAGAGGTGCATGATAGAGATGCCAAAAAAGGTTGAGCCCTTCTACAATGTTGTAGAGGGGCTCAAAATAAGCCTAAAATCAATAGGGGTCGGAGCCCAAATCAGTGAGAAAATAGGGTAGAAAATTGAAGCAAAAATAAGCTAGAAAAAGGGAACTTGAGACTTACCCTTGAAGATCAAGCTTTTGTTGCTTCTTGGCCTGAATTTGTTGCTTGTTAGCCTTTGAAAAACCTTCCTTTGCTGCTGGAATGGAAGTGGTAATGGTGAGGCTTGGTGTTGATGAACAAAGGAGCTAGAGACTTGAAGGTTTTTCAAGGTTTTGGGGATGAAAATGGAGGCAAAGGGAGATGATGTCTTGAGAGAAAATTTTCTAACCCTAACAAAGAAGCTAGACAGCCCCTTAAATGGGCAAGAAAGGGGTGTAAAAGGGGAGGGAAATGCACCCAAGCTTTCCCTCCCAAAATATCCCCCGGAGGGCTGAGATATTTTGAAAAACAGCTGGACAGCTGTAAAGTGCTCAAAAGGAGAAAGCAGGCCGGCCAACTACTTTTCTTGAAGATGGCCGGCCGGCCACCCCACTGGTCGGCCAGCCACTCCCCATGGTCGGCCGGCCATGGCCAAAAATGAAGACAACAATTAATGGCCGGCCACCAAATCTTAGGGTCCTCCCAGGTGTGTAGAACAAGGTCCCATGGTTGGAATTTGGCAACTCTGAAACAAGAGTCACAACATTGCATTTGAAAGAGAGGCTCAAAAATGAAAATCATAATTACTGGCCGGCCATCACTTTTTAGGGTCCTCCCATGTGCCCTCATCACAAATATGTAGTTTTGGTTGGAAGAAAATGGCCCTAGGGTATTCAACATTAGCCCGGAAGTGAGCAAAACGGGCGCCGGAAGAGCATAACTGGTTTTCTGAGATAATTGCTGGCCTCCTACCCTCCAGTGATCTTCCTGGTGCTAAAATAGAGGTACCTACCAAAATTGAACAAAAACTAATGCAAAATGAATGCTCGGGGCCCAAACCGCGCAGTTCGGGGTCCCGAAAATAGGGTGTGAGCACCGAAAGTGGTGTTCGGCCACAAAGTGGGTATCTGAGACCCCAGTGTTCCTCGAAAGGGAGTAAATGAGATGCATGCCAAAAACCGGAGAAATCGGAGATGGTTGGGTGGTCCCGAACCGAGGCACACGGCCTGACGGCTCCGAAAACCGCGAACCGGGCTCCGAAATGGGCAAAATGGCCTACGGCCACGAAATGTAGCCCACGGCCATTGAGAGATGGTCTACTGGACCTCTCCCTCCCTTCAGGAAAAGAAACAGAGAAAACCGAGTCTGGTTCGCAAACCGAGGCAAGGTATGGAAGAGAGTTCGGAAGTCCGGAGGCAGGGCGCACGGCCGCGACTCTGAGACTTCTGAACGAGCACAATATGCAACATCACCGAGCGCTCAATCGGTGACGTCTGAGTCTTAAGGTCGGTCAAAAATGGGGTGTCTACAATAACCAATCAACCAAGAGTCAGAAAGGTACAAGGTAAATCAAAGATGAAAACACAAAGAATTGAGAGTTCTGGAATACCTCCGTCGACCGCACCGTGTCAAAATACTGTCGTAGATAAAGGAGAGACTCTCGAGGTCTTGGCTGGTGCTGGCCCTCGAATACCAGTGAATACGGGGTCATGAGGGGCCCCGCCACCACCATCTCTGGGGCTAATACCGGGAAATACACATAGACCCATAACTGTGGAAAACAGTACAGAATGTAAGTGCAAAACACTGAGGGCAAAATACAGAGTGTAAAGTGTGCCGTATGTGAAATATACAAGTAATGAGGAGCAGAAACGTAAATCAGGAAGGCAGAAAATACCTCCCAAGCTCTCCAGTAACCACCGAGTAAGTCCCCCCGTCCGCGGGAGGTCGCGCTTATGTAGCAGTAAAGGGTAGCCAGGCCGGCGCCACCACAGTCATACCGTCTGACCTGTGATAGGTCCACTAAGGCGCTCAACAGATACAGCCCAACAGTATTCCCCCTGTCGGCAAACAAAGTAGTCCCAAAGAGGAACATCAGAAAACCACGAGCATACTGTGCTGCCTCTTCAGGAGTCCCAGGCTCCATCTCCACCCTTCGAAAATGGGAAGAGAACCAAGTGTATCGGACTCTCCCCGAAGCTCTATCAACAGGTGGGCGAGACCCCAGCAAATACATCCAAGCGGCCTCCCACTGGCCCATATCCTCGTCGTAAGGGATGGGCCAACCTCCCACGTCAAGGCCGGTCAACACAGCAAAGTCAAGCGGGGTCATAGTCAGATCCCTTGTGGCAGAAAAATGAGAGGAGTTGGTGGTGTCCCACCATCTCTCCACCAAAGCTGCCATCAATGTCCTCCTGGCAGGACAACGAGAAAGCCCAGCACAGAAGGGCCCGAACCCTGCCAAATCAACCAAATCCCGGACAGCCTCCGGGAGCTCGGCGTACCAATCTCTAGCTACGGTGGAGCCGTATCCCCGCACCGTGCGAGAAGTCACCTGCATTCAGAAAGAATATATGCTTCAGCATAAAATGAACGAGCTGTGTGCAAATAAATGGGCTGCGTGCAAAGTAAAGTGAATGAGCCGTGTGTTCAGAAAATCAGTGTTTGGGCTGCGTGTTCAACTCTCAATCAGTGTGTGCCGTGTGTCCACCTTCAATTCGAACTGTGTGTTCAGAAGATCAGTGTTTGGGTTGCGTGTTCAACTCTCAATCAGTGTGTGCCGTGTGTCCACCTTCAATTCGAACTGTGTGTTCAGAAAATCAGTGTTTGGGCTACGTGTTCAACTCTCAATCAGTGTGTGCCGTGTGTCCACCTTCAATTCGAACTGTGTGTTCAGAAAATCAGTGTTTGGGCTGTGTGTTCAACTCTCAATCAGTGTGTGCCGTGTGTCCACCTTCAATGCGAACTGTGTGTTCAGAAAATCAGTGTTTGGGCTGCGTGTTCAACTCTCAATCAGTGTGTGCCGTGTGTCCACCTTCAATGCGAACTGTGTGTTCAGAATATCAGTGTTTGGGCTGCGTGTTCAACTCTCAATCAGTGTGTGCCGTGTGTCCACCTTCAATTCGAACTGTGTGTTCAGAAAATCAGTGTTTGGGCTGCGTGTTCAACTCTCAATCAGTGTGTGTCGTGTGTCCACCTTCAATTCGAACTGTGTGTTCAGAAAATCAGTGTTTGGGCTGCGTGTTCAACTCTCAATCAGTGTGTGCCGTGTGTCCACCTTCAATGCGAACTGTGTGTTCAGAAAATCAGTGTTTGGGCTGCGTGTTCAACTCTCAATCAGTGTGTGCCGTGTGTCCACCTTCAATGTGAACTGTGTGTTCAGAAGATTAGTGTTTGGGCTGCGTGTTCAACTCTCAATCAGTGTGTGCCGTGTGTCCACCTTCAATTCGAACTGTGTGTTCAGAAAATCAGTATTTGGGCTGCGTGTTCAACTCTCAATCAGTGTGTGCCGTGTGTCCACCTTCAATGCGAACTGTGTGTTCAGAAAATCAGTGTTTGGGCTGCGTGTTCAACTCTCAATCAGTGTGTGCCGTGTGTTCACCTTCAATTCGAACTGTGTGCTCAGAAAATCAGTGTTTGGGCTGTGTGTTCCAAACTCAATCAGTGTGCGCCGTGTGTTCATCTTCAATTTAAGCTGTGTGTTCAGAAGATCAGTGTTTGGGCTGCGTGTTCAACTCTCAATCAGTGTGTGCCCTGCGTTCACAATCAATTTATGGGCTAAGTGTTCAGAAACTCAGGTGATTGAACCGTGTGTTCAGAATGTAAACAAGAATGCACGAAAAATGCAGAATACGTTGCAGAAAAGATAAAAACGAAGTAAATACCTCTCGTGCCTCATGAGAGAGGTGATACTCTGGCTCCCGCAGAAGGAGATCCCTGGGCGCCCGCTCATCAAAGTCAATAAAGTGATGGAAAACAGCTCGCGGAAGAATGTGTGCTGGTGGGGCATACCTCTCGGGTATGAAGGGTCGAACCCTCGGAGGCAGAGCCATGATATCGGGATCACCTCCGGCATCCGCAGGACCTCCACCGTGAGGGAAATGACCGGCCATTTCAGAAAACCTGCAAAAAGGAGCAAAAATGAGCAAAAATTGGAAAAAGTCAACAAAAGTCAACTCCCGGGAAATGAAAAAGTCAACAAAAGTCAACTCTCGAGAAAATCTTCCAAATGTTGAGATAAACTCACCTCAAGTGGCGGAAATGAGAAAAGAAGCACCGAAATCAAAATTTAATCAGTTCAAAGTGCTTAAAACTAAAAGTTTTCGTGAAAACAACTTGCGTGGGGCGTTGAAAAACGCGTATAGAGCTCAGATCTGAGGAGGAAAATGGTTTGGGAGGCTAGAGGAGGTGATTTCGGAGCTGAAGTTGTGAGCTCAAAATGTTTGGTCGAATGGTTTTAAAGAAAAGGAGGGGAAAAGACAAAAATGCCCACTGTTTTGGACAAGTGGCCGGCCGGCCACTTTTTCACGCTGGCCGGCCATCTCCTTTTTGAAAAGTGGCCGGTGGCCTCCCCTGGGAAAGAAAACTGGCCGGTGGCGATCCCTAGGTGGGTCCCAAGCTCTCTGCAAATTTTGGGGAAAATTGGAGTCCCCGAGACCTGAAAAAGTACAGGAGAAGTGCACGTTCTGTCGCGAAATCGCTCCGCCAGAACTTCAGCTTCAAACTTTTGACATGTGTCTCGTCATTACTCATCAAAATCAAGGTGTATCCTTTTTGAACATGTTGCAACCTCTCTGGGAGGTGAACCGGAGGCCACAATCGAATCGTCCTCGCCGAAACGCGCATTTCCTTGCTCGCCGTTTTGTGACAAACACGCATCCTAATTTGCGTTTGTTCTGCATTATTGTGCATCTAACTTGCATTCTCACGAACATACTTGCATAGTTATGCACGTCTCTTTGATATCACCAAGCCCTTGTGTTTAAGCTCGCGTTATCACGCACACTCCTTTCTCGCATTGCGATGCACTTACCCACCGACACCGCGCTTGTCGAACTTTCGGTATCACATTGAATATATGTTGTTAGCATGTTGTGCTTGTTGAGTTTCTTTCTTTTGCCGGCACGATATTGTATGTACGGTTCATTTGAAGCTGGTGTGACCAGACGAATCACGCAGGTATCGTATCTTCTCCGTGTGAGACGCAACGAGAATTGAATAATTCTCTGCATTCCTAACTGCATGAAATGTAGTTGTTGCTTTGCATTCTTGCTTAAAACTGTCGCATCTATTTGCGAATATTTGCTTCATTACAGCTTGTTGCATTTGTATGATCATCAAGTCACATCTGGCCTTGTGCATATCAGTTTGCATTTTGCCCCTTTGCCTGCGGGCACGCCTGCGGGCACATCTTTGTCTATCTTGTCTGCTTTGTCTAAGTCTTCGGCCTTGTCAAAAATGGGTCGTCTCTGGGCTTTGACATTCACTCCCGTCATTCTTATGACTTTCGAGTTCTGTCAAAGAGGGGCAACTGTAGACACCCCATTTTTGACCGACCTTAAGACTCAGACGTCACCGATAGGGCGCTTGGTGATGTTGCATACCGCGCTTGTCCAGAGGTTTTAGAGTCTCGGCCGTGAGCCTTGCCTCCGGACTTCCGGGCTTTTCTGTGCCTTGCCTCGGTTTGCGAACCAGGCTCGGTTTTCTCTGTTTCTCTTCCCAAAGGGAGGGAGAGGTCTCGTAGATCATCTCTCGGTGGCCGCGGGCTACATTTCGTGGTCGTAGGCCATTTTGCCCATTTCGAAGCCCGGTTCCCGATTTTCGGAGCTGTCAGGCCGAGTGCCTCGATTCGGGACCGCCTAACCACCTCCGTTCGCTCCGGTTTTTGGCATGCATCTTATTTACTCCCTTTCGAGGGACACTGTGGTCCGAGAGACCAACTTCGTGGTCGAACACCACTCCCGGTGCCTAACAGTCGATTTTCGGGCCTCGGACTGCGCGTTTCGGCCCCCGAACCTTCATTTTGCATCGGTTTTGGTTCATTTTTGGCAGGGACCTCTGTTTCATCACCAGGAAGGTCATAGAAGGGTGGGAGGCCAGTAATTGTTTCAGCAACCAGTTATATTCCTTCATCGCCCTCCGTCGCCCGTTTTCTCTCACTTCAAAGCCAATGTTGACCACCCTAGGACCACTTTCCTCAACCCTAACCTCCATATTTGTGATGTACACATCTGGGAGGCCATCAATAGTTGGTGGCCGGCCAGTAATTGCTTTTGAACCTTTTGAACCCCTTTGAAAAGTGGGTTGTTCTCTCTCCTGGTTCACTGTTTCCAATTTTTGACCACAGGGTTGTGTTGAGAACACATGGGAGGCCACCAATCTGTGGTGGCCGGCCACCAATCTGTGGTGGCCGGCCACTAATTTCACTTGGACTTTTTGACCCTTGGCCGGCCGGCCATGGGGAGAGCCGGCCGGCCACCTGCAGTCCCAATAACCAGCCGGCCAGCATCCTTACACCTGGCACATCACAGATATGCACTTTGTTTCCCCCCAGATTCTGTATCTGGGGGGGCAACTTTTGGAGGGAAACTTGGAGTGATTTCCGTCCCTTTTTTTCCCCTTCTTTCTCCCCCTCTTTGGCCTATATAACCAGCACCCCAGGTCTGGTTTTGGGGTTGGAAAAACTTGCTTTAAGCTTGCATTACATCCCTTCCTCCATCTCTCTCTTCAACCTTCAAAACATCCAAGTTCTACACCCATTTCTACACCACCACCTAGCACCACACCACCACCTCCATTCCAGAAGCTTGGGGGGTCTTCTCAGAGCTTGGAAGGCAGCATTTCTTGGTCCAAAGGCAGCTAAAGAATTGGTCTACAAGGGTGAGTTGCTTTCTCCCTCTTTTGAGCTCATTTTTGCATTATTTCTTAGCCATTCTTGCTTGTATATTTGAGCTCCGGCCATAACTGAAAGTAGTATTTTTTTGAGCTCTATTTCATGTTTCATGAAGGGCCTCTCACTGTTTGAGGCCCCCATTTTGCACTTGCTTCATTATCCCTCTTGTATGCCTATTTCTTGTGTAGCATTTTAGGCTTATGTGTAATCTGTTTTGAAGCATGTTGTAAACTGTAAATAGGATTATTTTGAGCCCTTATTCAACATTGTAGAATGGCTCATCACTGTTTGAGTCCTCCATGTACTACTTGCTTTGATATCCACATTTTAGCCCCATTTTTGCATGATTTATTAGCCTATTGAGCTTCTGTTTTTGGACCTTTGCCCGAACTGAAAATGGCCTTTTTTTGACCCCCTATCCATGTTTCATTAAGGGTCTATTGCTGTTTAGAGCATCATTTGTATACTTTGTGTTGTAGCCTCTCTTTTAGGCCATATCTTGCATTGCATTTTGAGTATAGTTGTACACTGTTTTGGGCTCGGTCATTAACTGTAAAAAGTCACATTTTGGGCCCTTCTTCAACATTGTTGAAGGGCCCTTACCTGTTTGGGACCAGCATATATCAGTTGCTTCTTTATCTCCATTTTGGCCCTTATTTTGCATATCATTTTGAGCATACTTGTATCTGTTTTTGGGGTTTGTCATAAACTGTAAAACATCATATTTTTGGCCCCTCTTCAATGGTGTAGAAGGCCCCTTCTCTTTTCGGGGCCAGCATCTGTGAGTTGCTTCAATATCAGCAGTCTTCCGAGGCTTGGCGCGCTTTCCAAGAACAATTGCAAAACAGAGGCTAATTGGGGCATCCCAGTGGATTTCCGCGCAAGGCAGCCTAAACATACATCATTCATCAGAATCAAGGCAGTCCCTGCCTTGCATGCCAGTTTATTATTTTTTTAGTTAATTTGTAAATTAATTAGGAATTTGTACACATTTTGGACTGTAATATTCTTTTATTCGGGACTGTATATTTATTCGGACCCTCTGCGCGAGGGCATAATTGTAATAAGCGTGGGTGAGTGTGATGTATGTCTTTCAACCCCACGTTTTTCTTCCCTTTTATTTACCTGCTTATGATGGTTAGATTAGGGCATGTTTCAATTAGCATACAGTATGATAGCATGTTTGCATTCATTCATCTGTTTTGCATGCACCGGGCTCGGCGCATCATACTAACTGCATTTGTACTTTAATTCCAAATTGAATACTTGATAGCTGTTGCATCTCATATGCCATATTTAGAATAGCCGAGCCTACTATAGTTGCATTTTGCATGTGTTGCATTAGGCATTCCTGTATACTTAGGATCATGCATGGATTTCTAATCAGTTTCTGTTTTGGCTTGGAGTACTCGGTGAGTTTTATGCTTTAGCATCCTTGCATGCGTGTGAGTGACTGCCATGAATAGCATGCTTACCATGAGGCTATATGCTTATGTGATATAACTGCCTGAATGCCTGTGGGTGAAGGTTGGGTTATTTAAATTGGAACAAATCATCAACTGTGAGTTTTAAGCCCACTAAATAGTGGAAAAACCATGTTTTCTAAGCCCATCTGAGGGTGGCAAAATCTGCATTTTAAGCCTACCTGCGGGTAGCAAACCATCTTTCAAAAACAAACATGAAATGTTTTGTTCCAATTCAGGCGATCCAGTTTATACTTGTATGTTGTGCGCATCATATAGTAAATCTAGGCTAATAACCGGAATAAGAACACAGAATGTTTTCAAAACTAGATATCATGGTTAGTAGAGGCCGATCTTTGATCGGGCGAGCGGGGGTGCTCACGAAATGACCTTCCCCAATCGTACCCAAGTTCCTGAGCCGAGGCAACTTTGGTGATGACGGACACGTGGCCTTAGGCACGAGTCAGGGTTTCCTAAATTTTCCAAAATAAAATATTTAGGTGGCGACTCTGTATCTGGCAAAGCAGTCCATGTTTGGCACTTCTTTCAAAAATCTGTTTTCTCAAAACGATTTGCCGGATTTGGACTCTTTGGTTCAAGATTAAGAACCGTGACAAAATCGAGTCCGAGCTGTAGCGAGGTCGCCCGCGGGCTTGTCTACACCTAGTTTCTTCAAAGAAGATTTCGGTAGTAAGTTCACTGCTGCCCCATTGTCTATCAGGACTCGGTTCAGTTGTATCCCATCGAAGAAAGCCTTGATGTACAAAGGCTTGACATGTTGTGTCATAGAATTCGAGGGATACTCAAAAGGATACGAGAGATTAATGCTCACCTCTTCTTCACTCTTATATTCAGTCTCCATTGGGGTAGCCATCCCAAGATCATCTTGTACCATACTTACTTGTGAGTTTTCACTAGAGACAGGAATAGGATCCATGTCTTGGTCATCTTGGTCCTCATTTCCAGCTTGGAACTCATGAGGCAGTATGTGTACCATATTAACTGATACTGGAGGAAATGAGCCAAATTGGATGGCTGGCTGTACTTGCTTCTTCCCTTGGCCACCTTGTTCAGTTACTTCAGCAGCATCTTCCATGCTGTACTCTGGCACTTCATTGTTAACTGATTCCTTCGAAGGATCTTTCTCAATTGGTTTTTCAACCAAAAATGTTTGCTCAGCCATGAAGGCTTCGAACATTTCTTCCTCCACCATTTCTTTCTTTTGGCTTATGCCAATCTCTTCTTCTGTCTCGCTATCACTCTCCATTAGAGCTTTCTCCAATTCTGCTAAGCTAGACTTCTCTCTGGCTTTTAGTTCAGAATGAACCTTGGCCAATTGTTCTCTGCTGCAACCCACTTTGCTTTGTAGAGTTGGCTTTGGAGTATGGTCTGACTTTGGAGTTTTCTTTCCTTCTGTCTGGACCAATGAAGAGCTCTCTCCATTTTCTTTCATTTCGTTCTGGTACTGAGTGTACCTGCGCTGAATCTTTCTCCTTTGTGATCTCAAAATGACTGGGACCATATCTGGTTCCTTTGTCTTTGGGTGTTTAAGCAATACCCAATTGTTCAGAGCCACCAAAGGAGGCTTGACCATCCTGCCTTGGATTCCAACATCTCTCCAGGCAGGCACTTCCCTAGGTTTGTTTTGCATTACAAACCAGTCTAGGACTCCAGGTACCCACGAACTTGCTGACTCAGATGTTGAACTGCTTTTTTCTACCTTCGAAGCCATCTTCGAAGCTAGATGTGAAGGTAAGTGTTTGGCTCTAACCTCATGTTTTGAGCCTGATTCAGATCTTCGATAAAGGTAGCCACTTTCTGTCCTGCGTGAGGCTGGTCTAGGGGGCCAATCTCTGGCTTTGATCCTATGAACTGAGCCTCTCTCCAGTCTTCTTTCAGAATGACTGCTCTCCATTCTGTAATAGTTAGGTGGCCTGGATTCATATAAGGGCCTCTTGCCTTTAGCATGCATTCTGTCCATTGAAGGCTCAACCACTGGTGGTCGCTGCCTATCACTAGCCGGATACGGCCTTTTATTGTAAGCATTGGTTGATTTAGGACATCTTTGAACATCCCTGTAGTATTGCTTCCCATCAATTGGAAGCCCCTTCAGCCATTTATAACTCAGTCTGCACCTGGGACACATCCTTTGTATCACTGCTGCCTCTAAGGAATCATCATCCAGTGATTCTTCATCAGAGTGTTCCCTCTGGTGTGAGAAACCTTGTCTAATAACTGGTGGGTTTCTAGTGTCCTTCTTGATAGTTGTCTGGTTAGCAACATGCATCTGCACATTGACTTCTTCCAATTCTGTCAAGGACAAGTTCTGGAAGTCTGACGTAATGACATTGGCTGCCGCCTCTCCAACTTCTGAAAATGGATTACTGTCAATCCTCATGGCCTTTTCTGTTTTGGCTGGGAACTTCAAACTTCCTTTCCGAATTTGTTCTTGGATCCTGTCTCGAAAAACAATGCAATTTTTAGTCGAGTGAGACTAAGAGTTATGCCATTTACAATATACTTTTCCCTTAAGTTCATCTGGAGATGGCAGTTTTACTCCTTTAGGTAACTTAAGGAAGTTGGCCACAAGCAAATGATCAAAAATGTCATCTGTTTTTCTTAAGTCGAAAGAGTACTTTCTGTGAAAGTCTTTCTTTTTAAACTACTGGTCAATTGTTGTATCCTTATGAACTAATGCCTCACAGATCACATGTTCTTTGCCCACAATCTCTGCTGCATCGATCTCATAATTAGGATCTCTATAATATGTCTTGTACGATGCATTATTTCGATCTTGTTCCTCCTCTAGTAATGCTTCGTATCTAGACACCTTATAGGTTAGTTCCACCAAATCTCTGAATTCAGTTGAGTCAAACTTCTTTCGAAGCCTGAACTCTAGGCCATTTTGAGCCAATCTTACGAATTCTGACTCTGGCCGGATGACTCTACATTTATTTCAAGCCCTTTTAAATCTGGCAATAAACTGAGTAGCCTTTTCTTCAGGCCTTTGACTCAATCTAGCCAAGTCTGCCATAGAAACCTCTGGCTCCGATTGGAAGAATTGGGCATGAAATGCCTCTTCCATTTGTTGCCAATTTTGAATGGAGCCAGGTGTAAGGTTGATGTACCATACAAATGCTCCCCCAGTTAGAGAATTCGGAAATAATCTCAGTTTCATATAGTCATGATTAGTAAATTCACCGCATTGAGCAGCAAACCTAGCAATATGCTCTATTGTTAACTGATTTCCAGTCCCATAGAAAAGGGTAAAATCTGGTATCCTGAACCCCCTTGGGTATTCATGTACCCTATCTACCCATTCTGGGTATGGTTTTCTGTATACAGGAGTCTGGACCCCCCGAGCCATTGGTCCACACATCTCCCTAACAATATCAGCAATTTGGTCCCTAAAGACCATATTTTGTGCCTGCTGAACCACTATTGGAGGGACAAACACAGGATTTGGTGGACAAACTTGTGCTTGCGGTCCTCTTGGTCCATAAGGTGGTACATTTGGGACTGGTTGCCCCTGTGGTGCAGGTTGCTGTTGGAGGTGTAGGTAATCCCTTTGAGCCTGTCCGGCGAAAGGACCTACGAAAGGTGCTGGAACAGGTGTTGTGTCCCTTCCATTTGCAGGCCAACCTTCCAACCCCCCGGGTATAAATTCGAATAAGCGATTATTATACCCCCTAGTGCCAGGTATGGCTTCGAACATGGATTTGTAACCATTCTTACACCAGTTTCTTGTACTTGACCAGATCCACCAACTTGTGTGGCTTCATTGTTGAGTACTGAGGCATTTGGCGTGCTATAGGCCTCGAAATGGGTTCATACCAAGACTGAGGTGATGGTCTTTCATAGTTCTGATTACTAGTTTGACCATTAGAATGTCCATTAACTTGCATAGGCTGTTTGTCTCTAGCCAATCTTTGCTGAGGGACATTAAAAACTTCCTCTGTGTGTCTTGTGTTTGTTGGTTGGTGGTTATTCATTCGATCCAAAAAGGATGTTGCCCACCTTTCCATTGTGTTCATTAATTGTTGTCCCATAGCATCTACTAGGCCATCCCATGGATTGGTTGGCTGAGTAGATGGAACAGTGGATGGTCCAATTCCTTGGTTTCGTCCAATATTATGAACATATGGTTCTTGTCCCGAAGTACTGGTTTGTTCGACCATAGGTTCTGAGAACATGGGAGTTTCCACAGGATGTGTTACCACATTATCCTCTGGATTAGGTATTTCTACCTCTCCTTCTACGCCTTCTTCCAAGTGTTCATTTTCTCCTTGTCGTCTTTGTCTAGCCATTTTAACAAGTCCCACCGGGCGTGCCAAAAATATATGTTGACTTTTTGGCTTTCGAAGGGTATTTTTGTAAATGCAAGCGTGCCAGCAAGGATCAATCAGTCCTTACAGAAATTATAATTGCCAACCAATTATCAGACGATTGTATTTTAGTTCTTTCAGCCTCAATAAAGAGGACTTTTATTAGTGGCTTGACTTAGGAGAAATTAAGCAAAATAACAGATGAATGACGAACAAATGAAGTATTTCATTAAGATGAAAACTTACAATGATCCAAACTCAGCCTCGTAGAGGTTTACAGCGATAATCTACTCGAAACTACTCCTATGAACGAAGTGCAGTGCATGAATTTAAAGTGTAGGAATGTAAAGAACATGTATTTAAAGTGCAGGAAATGTAAAAACTGGAAATGTAAAACTGGAAAAGAAAATATGAAGTAAATGACTGGTTTTTTGGATCTGAGTCTGGGGGTCTTTTTCTGGGGGCTTCCTTGCTATTTATACTTGTCAAGGATGACCTTCGAACTGCACTTCAAACTGTCGAACTGCTCCTCCATGATCGCTGACCATGTTGCCTTATAAGTAGTTCCACTACACCATCATTTGCAGTTAGGCTTCCCTCCTATATTTGAATTTGAATATGAGTAACCGTTGAAGCCATGTCACCTTGCATCTCTTTACTGATCCAATGCTACTTAGATCACGTGAGAACCAATATTAACTGCCACGTGTACGATCAGGATCAAAGACTTGACTAGTCTTCCTATATTACCCTTACTCTGCCACGTGTCGAATTGTGATTGGCTTTTACAAAATATGTAACCAACAAAATCACACGTAGAATAAATGTGATCTATAAATAAATATATATATTTTAAATTTTTATGAGTATTAGTATTCGTGTAAGTATCACCACAAAAAAAAGTTTGGGGGTAAAAGGTTAGTATTTATTATTTATTTATTTTTAACTAGTACTCACACAAAATGTGCTTCCATTTATAATTATTAAGGTGCCGTTTGATAACACTTACGTTTTTATGTATCAAAATTTACTTGCGTTGGTTAAGACATGAAGAAAATCACTATAAAACTTAAAAATATAAAAATCTGATTTTGTTACTTTATAATTTAGCAAATTTAATTTACAGTAAGAAAAAACAATCACCCAATAACAAAATAGTCAACCCTAAACTTAATAGTGCTAAAGTTAATAAGTGATTATGTGAAAATTTAAGGTAGTTTTGTCTATACATATAAATAACTTAAGTATAAAGTTGTGATAGATTATGTGATTATGTGATAGATTAGTATAATTTTAAGTATAAAGTTGCTTACTTGCCTACTCTAATGAGGTAAGCCGGGGAGTTGCTTCATCAACCTCAAAAAAAAGAAAGTCTTATGTTGGAGAGATCAGCAATTTATATACAAGAAAAAAATTGTAAATTTACTTAAAAGCATTTTTTTTAATTGATGGAATTGAACATTAGTGTCCATTTCATAATGTCATCTCCCAATGTTATTTATTCTATGATAAATTATACTAATCTATCATGATATTTGGATAAAATACAATAAATTTTATAAATTTAATATAATTACATTAGACTCCTTAATGTTTTGATTCACATCACTTAATTTCATTTTCATCAGTAATTTGTTATTTATATAGATGAAAAAAAAATGATATTATTATTTCTTTTAAATAAAAAATTATATTATATTTTATTTATTTTTATATCTTCAAATAATCTATATAATTTTTGACCTGTGGTGACTCCAGAATTTTTTATAGAGGGAGTTACTCCTACAAGAAGAATTCATGTAGCCGATTCCATTTAATAGGACTTAAGGCTTGGCTTCGTTTTGTTTGGTTTGGTTTGGTTTGGAGTTACCCTTACAAACTTAACTTTCATATATATTCAATAAAAAAACAATTTAAACTAAATAAAAATTACTTTTTTTTTTTGGTATTTAGTAATTTTTTTACCAAAAAAAAAAAAAAATTTCTTTTAGATGTATCTTAATTAAATGGATCTAAAAATTTAAAAAGTTCATTAAAGATATAAAAAGTACAAAACTCAAATTATTTTCAAAAAATTGTTTACCAATGAGAGTGATTTAAATTTCTCAAACAATAAAGTTCTATTCTAATGACAAGAAAAATACACAAACATAAAATTTATTAATATTTATGATATATTTCCTTTTGTAACTATTTATTGTAACTAATAAATATTAAATGTAACAATAACACTATATTATGATTGTATATATTCAATATCAATCTTGATTTATGATAGGGATCACAATAATATTGAATGGGTCTTTTAATTTTTTAATAGGATCAAATTATATTAAATAAAATATTAATAATATAAATAATTTTTTTTTATAGCTTTTTAATATCTGGGACCCATCATCACCCAACACATGGCGTCCCCTCTGGTTTTGACTATTTAGTCTTTTGACCAAAAAATAAAAAAATTCGGTGCAATTATATTAAAATGGTAGAATTTTCTCCAAACTTCGGGGTATATGTCTTCATTTTATATGATTCTTTTTAAATGAGCGAGATAGTAAATCAGCAATATTATAAACATAGAAAAAAAATATTCAAAATTTGAAATTAATGATTAAAATTTACTTAAACTTTGGCTCTACAATACAAAATTTAAATATACACTACCAAAAATAAAAAAAAAAATGATAAATTTCTGACAACTTTTCCGGGCCCTACTAGACTTTTCCATGGTAAATAAGGCATAGTTTGACATAATATAAAAAAGTCAAAAAATCAAAAAGTCACTATTCAATTTAAGTCACATCATCTCATTTAAATCACATCATCTCTATCACATCACTTCAAACTCAACTCATATTTTACGTTTTTTTGTAAAAAGTCAAAAAGTACTTATTTAGATTATCCCAAATAACCCCTAAATCTAAAGAAATTGTGGGAAAGTTTGTACAGTTTTTCTTTTAAAAAATAAGTATTGACCTTTCTTCTATTGACAAGAGCCGTACATATATTACATTGCATTATTATAATTTGATCATTCTCCGCACTAAGCATTACGCAAGCCCTCACTCTTCCATTCCCTTTTGATTTTTTTCTTTCCAAATAAAATATATTAGTGGTAACCGTATTATGTATAAATTAAAAAAAAAATATCATTATAATAATTTTAAAATAATTTAATATTTTATCTTGTGTATATATAAAATTTATAAGTTCACTTTTATATTTACAATTTTTTAAATTATTAGTTTAAAAAAATATATATAAATTTATTTAGTGCAATTTTGATAATTTGCATTAAAAAAATTAAATGAGATTAAATGAGTTATAACATACCTCTTCTTGTTATAAAATATATAAATTAAAAAGTTATGATTGAGACAAATATACAATTTTATTATTAAATGTGAAGTGAAGTGATATTTAACAATAATTGATATGATGTTTCTATTATTAATTCAATAATTTAAGTTACATTTCTTTTTATTTCAATTTCATAACTAAAAATATAATATGAATATAATACGCATACGGATTTCTAATATTTAAGAATAAGAAGGTTTCAAAATATTTCCAACCTTTCATCGTTTTGTTTTAATTTTTGTATATAATTTGATTTTAAATTTGAATAAAAAATTTAATTTGATATGAATTACTTTAACATTTTCATTAACTTTTTTTTATCAATTTATAAAAGAACTTTCATTCTTATCCCAATTTTTTTTTTCTTTTCATCAATTTTGATGGAAAAATAATAATTTTCAACACTTCATCTTTTTAAATTTTTATCAAATTATAATTTGATAAAAGAAAATATTAAGGGTTGAAAATTCTCTTAATTGGAATTATAGTAAAATAACATTTTAAAATAGTGAAAATTTGAGTATGTGGTTGGTTGAAATATATAATTTGATTAATTCTCTTTTCATATTTGTATAAGAATCGACACTTATGACCACATCATTATATGTAGGATTAGAGAAAGTTTTTTGAGGTGTCAAACTTTTTTCATTTGTAAATATCCTACCTATTAAAAAAAAGAAAAAAGAAAAAAAATGTGTAACTTTTAGATATATGTTTATCAGTTTTGTTTTGTGGATATAAACAACTAATGTTTCAATTTAAAAAATTAAAAAGTAGAAAAAAATAGATTGTGGTTTTTAGGGATAAAAGAAGCTATCAAACTCCTTTATATACTATTTAAGATGGACTATTTTAATCACATAAAAACATAAAATTTTATTTAGGGATTATCTCTATATATTATGCTATTATATACAACTGTAGAGATTATCTCTATATTTCAATTTTATGATCTTTATTGAAGAAAACAAAATTCGATCAAAATCTTTGACACAGAACGGATATAAATACTTCAACCATCATCATCAATGATGTTACCTCCAACAATTAGACCTTGCCCAGTCTAATCCGTCAACTCCTTCGCCAGTGCCCACAAAGTCTAAGAGTTGGATGGTGAATCAGATTATTCTTTAAATAAAACTTGAAAATTGATTAATTTGTTCCATTAAGTGATTTAAAATTTCGATAGATATACATAAAAAAATACATAATTATATTACTAAATCACAATTCAAATTTAGATGTTATCATATCTTTTCGAGATCTATATCTAAATTCTTATCTTCTTTATTTTTGAATGATTTTTAGTTTTTTTTTTTTTAAATCTATTTTATAAATTGAAAAACCAATAATTTTAAAATGAGAGTTTGAAACTCTTAGGAGGCTTCTCATTATGAACCACCTTTTACTTATATAATATATAGAAGATAGGCAAATATAAATACAAATACAAATACCTAAAAAAAATTTTAAAAAAATACATGGCATAACTATGGGGAAATTTACAACCATTATTAGCCTCCGTTTGGGAAGTGGGTTGGCTTTTTGGCGTTTTGGCTTTTTTGGCTATTTTAGCCTGAGCTTAAAAGCTTGGTTTGGGAAGGACTTTTTGGCTTTTTGGCTTTTTGAGTTTTTTTGTGAGAGAATAATGTAATGATTATGGGTTGGATGTAATGTTTTGTTTGTTGGCTAAAATAGCCTATTTTGTTTTTTGTGGCTAAAATAGCCAAAAAAGCCCAAACCATGGCTTCCCAAACGAAGCCTTAGGACTTTTTTTTGGTGCAGTTTGTTACAAGAAAACAAAAACTTAAAACACTTTCATGCCGTTTGGTAACACTTACGTTTTTAGTTTTTTATTTATATTTACAAAAATTTTAAAAAACTCAAATAAAAACTTGTTTGGTAAATTTTTATTTATAAATCAGTGGTCTCAGTTTATAAATTTGGCCAAAAAATATTAACTCAAAAAACGTGTTTTCGTTTTGAGTTTTTTTTTTTTTACCACCCAACACTAGCCACCACCCGCCGCCATTTTCCACCACCGTCTTCCGCCACCACCACCCACCCCCACCACCACCTGCCACCGCCACTCACCACCCACCTGCCACCACCACCCACCCCTCGCCATCATCACCACCACCACCACCACTCGCCATTACCATCCACTGCCCGCTTACCACGACCTGCTACTTACCCGCCACCACCACTCACCACCCACCTGCCACCACCCGCACCACTAGCCATCCACCACTACCACCCACCCGCCACCCACCACCACCACACCCACTGGCTATCACTCACCACTGTCACCCACCTACCCACCCACCACCACCCGCCATCCGCCACCCACCTGCCACCACACCCACACCACCACCACCACCACCCACTCGTTACCACCTACCACCGCCACCGTCACCCACCCCCATCACCACCGGCCACCTACCCGCCACCACCACCACACGCCATCTGCCACCCACCTGCCACCATCGCCCACCACCGCCACACTACCACCACCCATTCGCTACCACCAGCCACGATCACCCACCCACCACCACCACCACTCGCACCTACCCCCGACCACCACCCACCCGCCACTACCCGCCATCCGCCACCCACTTGCCACCACCACCACCACTACCCACTCGCTACCACCCACCACTCGCCACCGTCACCCACCCACCCACCCACTCACCACCACCACTCGGCACCTATCCGCCACCACCCGTCATCCGTCATCCGCCACCCACCTGCCACCACCACCCACTCGCTACCACCACCGTCACCACCCACCACCTACCTACCACCACCACCACTACCCACCACCCACGGTCACTACTTTCCACTACCGTCTTCCGCCGCCACTTGCCATCACTTCCCATTTCTCACTCTTTTTTATATTTTAAATTTTTTTTAAACATTTTGTCAATTACCAAATGCGTTTGTAGTTTATGTTTTTCTAAAAATAAACAAAGAATAAACAAAAACCAATTTATAAAATTTTTAAATATAAACTGAAAACGTAAACATTACCAAACAGTCCTTACTTTTCAATAATTATTTTTTTTTCTAACTTATTTAAGTTATTTTTACTTCATAAGTTGTAAATAAAAGTTACAGCAAACACATTGACATAAATTTTTAAAAATAAAAATTATACACAACCTCATAAATGAGGATATTAAAAATAGTCGAGAGAAAAGAAAAAAATTTGACCAGGCAATGAATGAAAAAACAATGTCAAAGATGACTAATTTTCATGTCAAAATTTTGAATGTCATTTAATGTGTATCAATTTGATGTAATAGGTCTCATCTCACTTTCATAATAATAATGTTAAAATGACTAATTTTCATGTCAAAATTTTGGATGTAATTTAGGTCTTGTTTGGGAAGCGACCGGTTTAATCAAAAAATAAAAAAATTACTAAAAAAAATCAAAAAGCCAACAACCAATACAAAAAAGTCAAAGATTCCCTTTTCTCTCTACTTTTTGCATATCTTTTCGTAAAAAGTTAAAAAGTTATCCCAAACATACTAATTTTTTTTACATCATATTTTAAGTAAAAAATAAAAAAATTACTAAAAAAACTTGTTCCCAAACGAGACCTTAATGTGTACCAATTAATTGATGTAGTAGGTCTCACTTTCATGTATTTGGTAAAACGCAAGTAAGTTATTCAAAATTTTCAAATTTGATCCCTGTAACATGAATTATTACTTTCGAGCATACCTATAAAAATAATGGATTGGACTTCTATCTAATTTGTTAAATGATCTGAATAATCCAGTTCAATTTTGTGTTAGTGCCATGTAATTTATTTTGGGCATTTAGGTTACAGGTACATTTTTAAAATTTTTGAGTAGGCTCAAGTTATAGTGGCCATTTGGGAACTTTGGTTAAAAGTTGCGTTTTTCAGTTTGTCTAAAAAAGTTAGATTGGCTTTTTTAACATAAAAGTCATTTGGGAAGGTCCAAAAAAATTATCTGTGAAATTACAATTATACCCTCGATATTGTTTAGGGTTATACATGGGTGAAAATGTAAATTTTCTAAATTGTGTGAGAATAGTTTGGTTATTTTATTATGATGTGACATCAGAAACAAATATTAACTAAAAAAGCCAAAAGCAGTTTTTTACTAACTTTCCAAATCACTTTTTAAAAAAGCCAAAAAACTTAATTAAAAGCTAAAAGTCAACTTTTAACCGTTTTTCTAAAATGCCTTATGATTTTTTGGGGTTGAAAGGACATTTATATGTCCAAAATGACATATATCTGTCTAAATCTTACATATTTGTCTATATGTCCAAATGTTAAATGTTACTTAGGGGTGTTTTGGGAAGATGGTTAAAAACTATTTTTTGACTTGTTTAATTTTTTTGTGAGAGAGAAAAGTGGGTTAAAAGTTAGGAAGTGATTTTTAATCTATTTTTCAAAATAGGCCTTTGTATACATGTCACTTATTTGTCCACTTATCTATCAAAATATCACCTATTTGTACACGGGTAACTTATATGTCAAATGTTATCTATGTATCCACTCACTGTTGACTTTTCCAATCAATTTTTGGATAACTTTTTTGCACGTGTCCTTATCACAAAAAAAATAAAATATATATATACTTTTTCCGTCTCAAAATAATAGTTTTTTTTGAAAAATTTAATTTTTTTAGTAATATAATTATTATTGCACTTTAAAAATATTACATTTTCAAAATTACCCTTTGATAGTATTTTTTTTTAGGGAATATCAATAGTCATAATTGTACTTTTTATGTTGTTAATGAATTTAAAGAAATGGCAAAATAGAAAATTCATGTTATTTTAATACTTGATTTTTGAAAATGAACTAATATTTTGAGACAATAAAAAATGAAATAAGGGACTAATATTTTAAGAAGGAGAGAGCATATATATTCCTAAGACCTAATGACATATGCCCCATAGATATGAACTTTTCACCACTAAACCCTTTATTTTGATGACGAATTTCATTTTATCTTCTAAATTTATTTGTGCAAAACGAAAAGTAGGCTGTTGGCCTAGTAGTTGTATGGCATATGAGTTTGTAAATTCAACTCCTATGAAATTAAATTTGATATTTATATTGGTAATTGGTCGTTGGATTCCTCCATTCCATTTTGTTAGTCTTTTTGAAAATTTCTAAACCTTTTAGGGACATATAATTATTGTTTTTGAATTCAAATTTTAAATGATTTATTTTGAAAATGCCTTTCTGTTTTTAACATGACTTACCTTTTTAGGGATAGTTTTGAAAGACTAAACATTTTATCGTTTGATTTTAAAAAAAATGACCAACATTTTGGAGCATTTCAAAATAGAAATAAAACTAACAAAATAGAACGGGGAATTATACATATAAAATCATATTTCTAGTTAATTTTTTTAAAAATATATTAGCCGACTAAAATTTCTAAACTTATCTAATTATTTATGTGTAATTTCTAAACATAGAGTTATTTTGAGAAGTTGGTTAAAAATTGACTTTTTAATTTTTTTAAAAAAATATGTAAAAAAAAAAAAAATATAATTTAAAATAAATTAAAAGTCAAAAAATAATTTTTAACTCTATTCCAAAAGTGGCCATAATTTTATAAATAAATCTCGCTTTTATAAGGCTGACATCAAAATTAACCAAGTCAATGCAGTCCAATTTTGTACCTAATAATAGAGAAAGCCTCCTCAATATAAATAAAATAAAAGTCATGGCCTAACAACCACGAAACGACGTCGTTCCTAAGACATCAGATAATTAAAGTAGTTTAGAAGTTCTTCCGCTTTTTCCATTCTGCAGCTGCTGGGAGAGTGTTGTTGATGGATACGTGGAGCTCGCTGTCTCCTCCATTTTAATCTCCTCTCCTCATCTTTTTTCAATCCATAGGTATGTTTTCTAAGTTATTTTAGATTTTCTCCTTTTATTTATTTATTTTTATATTTAATTTATTTATTTCTACTTACATACATAAATCTATATATGTATTTTTATGTAGATATGTATAAACTCATGAATGTACAGCAATTACTTCCAATTACTGATTTTTTTTGAGTTTTAGTTTTTGTGGGTTTCAATTATTTTGTACTGTTTTTCTGTTGATGTGCTTATTTCTCAATTACAATAACTTTCAATTGTTGTGGCTGAGATGTATTCATAGTGTGTTATTTAGGTTTTGAAAGTGAACACCCAAAAAAAAAAAAAAAATTGTTTTGCTTATGAACTGTTTTTTGTGATTGTTATTGTGGCCTGGAGTGAAATAAAAAAACTAATTTTAAAAAGAAAGAAAAAATAGGTTAGATTCTAGAACCCAAAACTGCCTCTAAGTGTTGGATTCTGCTAACAGTGTTTTTTTACAGCTTCAACACTTGGTCCCCTGGTGAAGATTTGGATTTTTTGCAGTGAGAATGGTTTCGATTGATAAGGGTGGAAATGATGAGGGAATTGAGAAATGTAGTGGTTCTACTAGTGTCAATACTCAGATTCCTCTTCATATTTCTATGTCTCAAAAGGGACCTATAACTGATGAAAACCCTCAACATAGGCTCCATGCTAATTTAGCTGCTCAGCCCAAAAGAACACCGTTTCTCAAATTCCAGCGTATTGCTTCGAGGAGAGATCAGATGTCACGGGCTGTGCGTTCCTCAAGTGGTCATGTTATTCGAGAGCAACTCAATAGGGTCTTTTCCCGGAAAATGGATTGGGGCTCTATTTGTAAAATGGGCAAAGAATGGATTAAGGACCCTATGAACATGGCCCTTTTTGTTTGGATTGTTGGTGTTGGTGTATCTGGTGCACTTCTGTTCCTCGTCATGACCGGAATGTTGAACCGTGCCCTTCCGAAAAAGGGCGAAAGAGATGCTTGGTTCGAAGTTAATAATCAAATCCTCAATGCATTATTTACTCTAATGTGTCTTTATCAACACCCGAAGCGTATCTACCACCTCATACTTCTGTTAAGATGGAGACCTGATGACATTTCCAAACTTAGAATGATTTACTGCAAGAATGGGACTTATAAGCCTCATGAATGGGCACACATGATGGTTGTTGTTGCTCTATTACATATTAACTGCTTTGCGCAATATGCCTTGTGTAGTCTTAACTTAGGATACAAGAGATCAGTACGACCAGCTATAGGAGTTGGGATATGTATCTCCGTTGCAATTGCTGCACCTGCAATCGCTGGTGTTTACTGCATTGTTAGCCCACTCGGGAAGGATTACCATTCTGAAACGGATGAGGAATCACAAGCTCGTATTACCACTGCTGAAGTATGCCAGCCAAGCCAGTTAAGATCCAAATCATTAGAGAAGAGATTTTCATTTGCTTCAAGAGATGAGAGTATTGTCGAGAGCACCAGACCCATGTGGAGTGGTGGGGTGCTTGATTTTTGGGATGATATTTCTTTAGCATATCTCTCACTATTTTGTAGTTTTTGTGTTTTTGGGTGGAATATGGAGAGACTTGGGTTCGGAAACATGTATGTTCATATTGCAACTTTTCTTCTGTTTTGCACGGCCCCTTTCTGGATTTTCAATTTGGCTGCCGTTAATATCAATAACGAGAGCGTCAGGGAGGCACTGGGGGTTACGGGGGTCTTTCTTTGTGTGTTTGGTTTACTTTATGGTGGATTTTGGAGGATTCAGATGAGAAAGAGATTCAACTTGCCACCATATAATTTCTGTTGCGGTAAAGCAGATGTTGCTGATTTTACACTCTGGCTTTTCTGCTGTTGGTGTTCTCTTGCTCAGGAAGTGCGGACTGCGAATTCATATGATATTGTAGAACAAAAATTTTGCAAAAAGCAAGTGGATGGATGTGGCCAATTGCAAATTTCACCTTTGCCTCGTGAAGATGGAGATTCAGAGTATAGGTCTGGCCCAAGTTCTCCACTTGGCAACATCTCTGCTCCATCACAGATTACAAAAGCTAACTCTACAATTCCAGATGGGCATCTTCCTTTGGAGGAGGAGGAATCTCATACAGGAGGTATGGATGAAACTATGACACCACCTGCGCCTTCACTTATACAAAGAGAATCCAATTAAAACCATTCAATAATGGCATTGTGATTTGTATTATTAAATGTTGCAGACTAGTTCAAATGATTTATAAGTATTTTTAGTGTATCCAATTGCATTTTACGTGTAAATTCTTTTTCTTTCTTAGGTCTCTTGAAGACAATTTTTTGGATACAACTGAGCATTATTATAGTTTCGTAGTTACCTCCAAGGAATATGTCTAAAGGGTGCTAGCCTGCTAGGTGTTCCGAACTAAATAAAAAAACGACAGTTGTACCTATTGTTTTCTCAAAACAAAGATGTTCTGAATTTTTTGAGGTGGCAAAATGTAATCTCAACTTGCCATGCGTCCTGCTTGGGGTCTTTGTCAAGCTTCCCATCTTTGGTAATTTTCGCAAGGTTGTGGAGCTCCAATATGAGATATTGGTGTGAATCTTTTGGAACTTCAGAGAATTCATTTTTCCACCCATGTCCCGAAGGGATAAATATATATATATATATATAGAGATTGGCTTACTGTTGGTAGATGACAATCCATCTTGGTAGTTTGAAACTTTAAAATTAGCTGCTGCTTCATGATAAGAATTGAAGAAAATGTTTCATTTATGTGGGTAAACGGGTTTGCTACTTCATGATAAGATGTTCTTCACTTGAGTGTATTGCTCTACAATTGGTTCTCCAATAGCACCTTAATGGTCTCATGCTGGTCTAAACTAGAAACGAGTTCTAGGAACTACCCAGGGTTGGTCTCCAGTCATGGAGTGCTTGAGTGACCTCATGACCATTGTGTAGGATCTCTGGGGTCATGTGGTTTGGTGACTAATGTTGAGTGTTTGTTAAGGTGTTCATCCCATCCTCCCTTGGGGGGACTTGCACCTTGATCGGTTTCAGAAAGAGAGAGGGAATCTCTGTAAGAAGACATATTTAGACCATGACAAAAAGAAACTTGCATTGTACCCTTCTGTAGCTAGGAGCACAACCCACTAACATCTCTGACTTCTTAGTGCCTTGGATGATATGGGCACCATTAGTTGTTAAGTTCACTTTACTAATGAATGTCAAGGTAATTAGAGGTAGCTGCCTGTCCCTTGTACCCACTTGGGCACATACTCTCCGCACGCCTAGTGTGAGCTGGCTTCTTGGCTTTATATATAATGCCACCTCAGCTCTCCCTCATCCCAACTCCGGTGTTTATTAAATTTTAAAAAAAAATCGTTTGTAGTTCGATGATCCGAACACGTAGTTTCTGATATTCGATCAATTTGATCTTTTACAGGTATGATATAGTCAACAAATTTTAAAATTTGAACGGTTTGGATCATCGAAATTGGACCCAAAAGTGGGTCCAATGACCTAACAAGGAAAGAGTTAAGGAGAGATATGGAGGAGAAGATCTTAATTATTCCTAAAAGGCTTCCTCTACCAATTCTACTCCCCTCAATTTAGGGCAATACAATTAGGGGAACCAGTTTCATTTAGTGTTATTCTAAATCCTATAATTAACTAGATTGAAAGGTTCTAATCCTCTCCTCGAGTATACCTTATGCATTTTTTTCCCTTCATAATTTGGATATTAAAATTTTAAATAGATGTAGTGTATCTCTTGTTTGTTGTATATTTATAGTTGTGTATTAGACTGTCTCGCATAGTTGAATATCTGCTTTGATGTAATTTTTAAAATATTTATATTTTATCTTCTATAATTGTGAAAAAAAATTACAAATACACTCTTTCAGGTTTGTCTAAAATATGAATTTCCCTCTTAGCTTTTAAAATATGCATTTCGCCCCTTGAAATTTCAAATTGTATGACAAATATCCCTTTTGTTAGTCAACAGTTAGGTCAACTAACTAATTTTGCTAATGTTCGTAATTTTATTTAGGGTAAATTACAGATACATTCCATAAGATTTGATTAAAATATAAATTGCCTCTTGTGGTTTTGAAAATTACATTCCTATCTCTTGAGATTTCTAATTTCATAACAAATCGCTCATTTTATTAATAAATCATCAAGTCAATTAACAGTTTTTAATAATGTTACAAATATGTTTTAATTAATAATTGAAGTAATTTTATTATTGTATAGGAGAGTAATTATAAATTTCATTTTTTTAGTTAATTCTGTTAAATAAAAAATTCTAATAAGGGGGTATTTATAATTTTTTAAACCACAAGAGACAATCTGTATTTTAAGCAAATCTCAGGGGATGTATTTGTAATTTATCTATTTATTTATGAAAGTACCTATTTAACCCTCAATGCACTCTTAACCAATATATATATATATAATTGTTAGTCTCATTTCCTTCCCTAATTCTTTTATCTTGCTACCACTCAGTGGACATTGTGTTGGTTTTAGTGAGGAAGAATGGAAAAAATTGAAGAAATGAGGGTAGTAAAGTCATTTTCTTAACATATTGAAGGGTAAGCAAGTAATTTAATTTATAATATTGACAATATTTAAATCTAAACTCTGACAATTAGGTATTTATAATTTCTAAATCAGAATGAATAATTTATATTTTAGATAAATCTTAAGATGTGACTACAATTTACCTATTAAAAAAATAATAATAAAAAAAATTAACAAAATTCATGGAATTGTCACTACCGCTGATCAAATCATAATACTTAGGCCTCGTTTGGGAAGCGACCGGTTTAGTCAAAAAGTCAAAAAGTTATTAAAAAAGTCAAAAAGCTAACAACCCATACGAAAAAGTCAAAGATTCTCTTTTCTCTTACTTTTTGCATATCTTTTCATAAAAAGTCAAAAAGTCATCCCAAACATACTAATTTTTTTTAGCTCATATTTTAACCAAATAGCTAAAAAATTACTAAATTAGCCTGTTTCCAAACCAAACGAGGCCTTATGATCAACTAGTTTGAAGCAGTCCATTTGAAGTAGAGACAATAATTAAAGAGATTGCAATTTAGTCCCTAGGATTCAGAATTTAATGAATGGTCCTTGGGATATAAGTTTGAACAAGTCATGATTCTTGTGATTATATTACTCTATTTGAAGCCGACCCTTTGCTGTCCACTCACGTGATTTCTTTTGTAGTGTACTGTAGGAGACTGCAATCTAGTCCTATTCACATAGTCCTCAACTTTTGGAAAATTTTGCTTTTACCTTTTGTAAAAAAAATTATTTCAATTTAAACATTTTAAGTAATATTGTGAAATTTTGGAACCAACTTTCGGGAAAAAAATTATTTCAATTTAAACGTTTTAAGTAATATAGTCCTATCACATATGTGCAGGGCCGAGGCACATCAAACCAACTTTTGGAAAATTTTGCTTTTGCCTTTTATAAAAAAATTATTTCAATTTAAACCTTTTAATTGTGAAATTTTTATATCACTATTTTTTTTAACCTTTTTTTAATATATATATATGTTTAATTTGTCACTTTAAATGTTTAATTATGTTAAAAATTTCTTATAATTTTATATTAGAGAAATGTTATATGTCATTGATTTTCTATCACCTCTTATATGAATACTCATAATTAGTTCATTTGTTTATAAATAATTATTACATAATTAATAACAACTAATAATATTTTGTCATGTGATTCAGTGATTCCAAGCGGTGAAAAAAACAAATGATATATAGCAATCCCTATATATTATTTATTCACCATTTCTTTTATTTCTTTCTCTATCCCTCTCTAAATCTCTTTTTATGTGTGCTTTATATAATTTAATTGGTTAACTTGAGCTTATATTTAAATATAACTTTTGCATCACTCTAATTTTTAGTTCAGCCATAAAATAAAAATTAAGTTAAATTAGATTATGAATCTTGTTAAGATTTTAATTCAGTGGTATCATTTCTGAGTTAAAATCTTGGCTTTGCCACTACTTATGTGATTTCAATTTAATATTGAATTTAGAAACTATGAAATACCAAGAACTAAAGGATAAGACATTACTTTAACAATTTTGCCTTATGCATTTTATTTCTACTAGGAGAAAATGATTTTCCCATTCTTTCTTGGTTGTGTTTGCTTTGTTTTGTAATTGCCTAACGAATTAGTTGTATTATTTATTGCAATTTAAATGGATTTGTTTTACAATTTTTTATTCTGGAATTCTATGTCAAACCATTTATTGGATCTTTTACTTATAGCTTATGCTACAAAAATAATTTTAATAATTTAAGTGAATATTCTGAGATTATGTTTATAGATTATTAGCTTTTCAACTTAAAACAAACCATAACAAACAAGCCTGATTCTGTATTCAAATCCCAAGATAATATTGTAGCTTATGTCTTGGTTATAAATGGAAATGCTTTCATCATGTTCAAATATAAGTTTTTTTGTTTTACCATTATGATTATGCTTACAGTCATGTCTGACCACAACTTTTCCCACCCAACTTTTTCTCCGGAACCAAACACTTGTGCACGCACAAGATGGATTAGTTTTTTTGGAGATTAGGACAATGAAGTAGTTAAGAAACCAAATTACCTCAATTAGTGGTATATATTAATTGATTTCATGAGCAATAATTAGATCATGGTGGGTTCTTCTCGTTTTTAGGTATTGATAGCTATTTTGCGGGCCCTACCATAAGGCAGATGAGGCGCTTGCCTTAGGCCACAATTGTTCAAAAGGCCTCATATTCTTTTAAGTCTGCATATTAAATTGTTCTATGAAAAAGCTGTGTTTATTTGTTTATTTATTTTTACCACATGGGATTGTTTGTGTAAAAGGCCATGTTTATTTTTATTTTTTCTCCATATACTAAGATGTTAATAAATTGGTAAAGTTAGATTAAGTACATATAGAAAGATATTATTTACCTTAAGTATTTTTTTAAGGATGATTTTCAAATAAGGAATCAATTACAAGAATCCATATAAACCGTGATACAAAATGGGTGACAAAAAATAGGTAATATATAATATTTTCTTTCATATTTTGAAATTGATTGATTCACTATTGTTTAATTGATTTGTAGTGTGAAATTGTGGGTTCAACTTCTATGGGGAAGAATTTGATATTTGTAGTATTTATTCTCCCTTATTACGGAGGTTGAAATAATTGTTTAATTTTTCTTAAGTTTGGCCTTAGTGATTGTAAGCTTTTTAGTTTTTGTGTGGCTAGTGGTTTATTTGATATAATACTTATCATATTTATAATTACTCTCTTACCGATTGATTAAAAAAAGGATTTAATTAGTAATATTAACTATTGAGGCAAACAAATTGTTTTTAGCTATCTGTTGTAGTTTAATTTGTTTGTGTGATGTTTATAATCTAGGGGAAAATAATTTTACTTCTTAATTTTTATGGATCCAAGTTTGGTTGTCAATGTAAAAGTTTATTAATTTATTTTATTTTTAGCATGAATCCATCGATAGCCCTCAACTTAGAGGTGTCACCTTGGTCCTCACATTACCTTGGGCCGGCCTGGATAGATAAGTTTCTGTGCATTATGTAATCAATAGTTTACCCTCTTAGCCAAACATTTAAGAGTAATGCTAGACTTTAATGAAATAAATATCAATTTTTTTTTTGTTTTTTTTTTTATGAAGCTTTTAGAAATAATCTAGTGTGGTAGGTAATAAAACAAGAAAAGAGGCTTATCTTAATGTAAGTATGTTTTAATTTTGAAGTCATAGTTTACAAATAGTATATACTTAGTTTTGTCTTATATTGTTCTATGATTGATATATTATAACTTATTAATGTATG
>JAPPVO010001833.1:0-23074 GCA_030407325.1 Camellia japonica | reverse complement strand
CTCAGTTTGTCCCGTCGGCTCGGCCTTGACTCCCCTGTCTATGTATTGGTCGAGATGCCCGCCGCCACCAATTCCTCCAAGTGCTGTTTGAGCGGCAAGCAGTCCTCTGTCCGGTGCCCCCGTTCTTCATGGAAGGTGCATCGATATTTTGGATTGAAGCCTCGCTGCGCACTCCCTAACTTGGCCGGCCAACGGACAAAAGGCTCACCTCGAATCTCACTTAAGATACGGTAGATGGGAATTTTGAAGACCGTGGTAATTCCTGTCCGCGCCTTCAGTTTTCTCTTGGCATCTTCCTCTGCGTCGCGGGGTGTGTCAGCTCGGTCGTTTCTGCGACCCTTGTGTCGGTCATCGCGGTGTGGTCCACGGCGTTGATCTTTTGACCGGTCGTTTGGGCGGTTATCCTCCTGCCCGACCGAGTGAACTTTTCCTGCTACCTTTCTGTCCGCCATGACTGGATTACCCTTCTCGGTCGCGGAGGCGGTATCATCCTCCACGCGAATGTGCTCATTGATCCGTTGCATTAGAGACTCCATGGTTGTAGGTTGGTGCATCGTAAGTGAGTCTCGCAGCCTATGTCCGACTGGGAGACCCCGCTTGTACTGAGTGATCGCCAGATTGGTAGGGCAGTCGAGGATCTCGTTGTAAGTTTCCCAATATTTCGCGTTGTATGCCTTCAACAAACATCCAGACTCCATCTTGACGCCCAGGAGATGGTCGACCTCCTTCGGCGTTCGGGTGTTGGTTCTGAATCTGGTGACGAAGGCTTCCGCTAGCTGCTGCCACCCCTCAATGCTCCCCTCCGGGAGCCTTTCGAACCACTTCAAACCCAGCTCTCCCAAGCTTGTTGGGAATATGAGGCACATCAAGGCGTCGTTTCGCCGGTGGCCAGCCATCACTTGCCGGTAATGACTCACAAGTATGTACGGATCCGTCTTGCCGTCGTACAAAGTGAACTTCGGCTGGTAGAATCCGGTAGGGAGTGGTGTGCTCTCAATCTCTGGGGACAACGGCGTGGCTATAAGTCGCGCCAGCTCTTTGTCCTCCAGCGCAGGGGTCATCACCCTGGGAGCTGGCATTACCACTTCTTCACTACAACGAACTGGAGCGCTCAACCTCTGCAATGCCGGCACTCTCTGAGCCTCCCGACGGCGCGCCCTCTCCTCAAATACATCCCTCAAGTCCCTGGAATGTGTGGAGAAAGAGGATCGCGACGTTGGCGTCGGGCGTAAGGGGTGGTAAGTGCTGTCGCGGGAGAGGGACATGCCCTCTCTTTGGTCGGAATCTCCAACCCCATAGTTCCTGGTGATGGAGATAGAGTGAGTCCTCCTCTGGCGACGACTGCTAGAACGAGGGGAGGGGGTGCGCTCACTGAGGTTGCCCTCTCCAACAACACCCTTCCCCTTAATCTGGCGTTTCAGCAGCTCCATCTCTGCCGCCATCTTGCGAATGAGGACGTCTTGGTCTTTGAGTTTGTGCTCCAGGCGCTGCGCACGGGACTCCCCCCGGCGCCATCGGCCTTCTGGACTTTTCGAGCGATCTGAACTCCTCCCACGCTTGTCTCGCTTACCTCGCGAGGAAGTTTCCAGACCCACCATAGCTGGAACATTCGGGGGGCCTTCTCTCCTTCGGACATACTCTGGAGTGACACCATCGACGACGGACAGCGGAACTTCGTCGTTGTTGGCCATGGAAATGGTCGAAGAAACTCGAAGAACAAGAGTTGAATATCAAAGAATTCCCACAGACGGCGCCAATTGTACGGGGGCGAAATATCCTCTGCTTTCCGTACTCCTTAGACGTCGAGTTTCTTGTGACGGTGTCTATCCCTGCAGCACAGAGAGGGTGAGCTGCCCGGCGGTGGTGTGCCGGATAGACCCTCCGACGATCAAGTCAGACCACTTGAGGAAGAAGATTATCAGAGAGAGAGTGTTTATGTGGAGGAGGGAATTGGCATACCTCTAACGTTCGTCTTCTACCATATTTCTAGGCTGGCCATGCAGCCCCAAGATTGTGCGTGCACTACCTCTGCTGTCCTTCCCTGGACAGGTGGCAGTGCTCGCCTCTCACCACCTTACGCGTGTAAAGGCTTAGTCCTTCCACCAGTACACACAGAACTGTCCAACGGTATTGAGGCGTGCGTGGAGCAGATGTCCTCTCCCTCACGCCATTGGCCCAGGTGGCACCCTTAACCGGATTACCACGACCGGCCTAACGCTTGTGGAGAATGGTCACCACGAGCACACAACCGGACAATGTGTCGTCGGCCTGTACCTAGGCAAAAGGGTCAAAGGGTGATGCCCATGGCCGAGCTATTCGTGGCCGGTCCCTCCTGGCTGACCGGCCGTGTAGCACGCTGGACTTCCTCCGTTCTACATTCTTGATCACAAGAAAGTCGCCTATCTCGGCTGGTCGGTTAGGCGCATGCCGGCGCTAACCGCATCTCAAGTCTGGTCTGGGCTGCTCTTAGATCGGTCACCAGACACCGCTGTGCGCCAAGCCGCGTCACAGCTCGGCCGGGCATTGATTCGAGTCTGGTCGGTCGACCTCTCCGGCCGCGCTAGAGGAAGAGTCCGCTCGGCGCCGTGCAGTTCCTCAATTGCCCCTTAATCGGCGTTATCGTAGCTCGGCCGTACTACCGCGCAAATCTCCCCTCTCATAATGAATAGTTATTAAGCTTTTAATGTATAATTGATATGTTTAATATATGAAATATTTTTAGCTTTGGATTTTTTGATTTAATGAATTGGTTTAATAATGATGTCAAAATTATCGTCATATTTGACTTTTGAAAAAAAAAATTAATTTATTGAAAATAAATATCAAAACAAATTATTTAAAAAAATTATTTCTACCCTCTCAAAAAATAATAAAAAAATATTGTGTTTTTAAATTTTTTTTCCAGCAACTTAATTTTTAGTTTATTAAAAAAATTCCCTACAAAAAAGATTCTGAAAACCAAACCAAACAAAACTTTATTAGAAAAAAATTTCCAATATTATTCATTAAAATATATATATATATATATATTTGAAACAACAAATAAGTTAACAAATACAAAATAAATTATGTGACGACTTTACCCTTTACATGAAGCAACAATATCTTTAATTATTCTTATTCAGAATGCGAATCAAAATTTAAAGTAAAATATATCACGATTGAAATATCAAAGATTAAAATAACATAAATTTCAAACTATAGGGACAGTTAATGTAATTCGTCTAAAAAAAAAAAAAAAACCAAACATGACCTTAACACTTAAAAATATCTGAAAATATCTATTTGTTTGAACTCTATCTATTTGTTTATTTTATTTTTTTGGGAAAATGGACTCTATCTATTATAATTATGTTTGAATAATGATACATGGAAGAGAGAGAGTAGAGAGAGAAAAGAGTGTGGGTCCTACCATCACATAGTACTCTCCACATCACATCATTAAAGTTGCATTATAATTCTCAAATTAGAACTCTCAGACATTATTGAATCATGTTTTCTTCTTCACCTCACCATCGACTTGCTTTTGTTGAGGTTCTAAATTCTACTGCTTCCGAATCTAATTCAACCGTACAACCTCACTCCGACTTCTCCACGGTCAGAAATTTAGTTTAAATTCCCTGGTAAGTCGTCAATGTCAAATTGCAGTGCTTAATTTCTACCATCTCAGCCATCATATTTGCGACTTTACTGGTTTATGATCTGTTCAATTATTTTATTTCTGGTTCTTATTCATTGTTATTCCTTGCTTGGCTTCTATGGCTAATGTTAGCAGCAAGAAAAGAATGAAATTGGGTTCTTGATTAATTAAAGTGTCCAACTATTTTCTTTCACAAATCGCAATATGTCAACTTGTTGCAATTACCAGTTGTCATCTTAGATTTAATTTCGAAGATGTGGAGGGGCAAAAAATAAATGGTAAGCAATTCATTTCTACCATCTTAAGCCTTATATAACTTTATCCTAATATGCGAAAGGCCATGAAAAAGAACAAAATAGGCTGACCTGTCACAAGAAACAAAAATTACACATCAACAAAAGGAGAAGAGAGTTAAGAGCAACAAAACAAATAAAGAACTTCTCCACAACCACTACAACAAATTACAAATGCAATGTCTGTGGCCCTTTCTGACTTCGCCGTTATTTCACCAACCTTTGAAATAGGCATATTTCACTTCTGTATCTTCAATTTACTTAATTCTATTTATAATGCTTCGCTACCTTTGTCAAAACTGGTACATTTCCTTATACTTTGGCTATTGAGTAATGATTCACAGGTTCCACATCTGACTCAATCAATGTTTCCACAGCACCTCAAAGTATCAATAAAATGATTGCAACTAAGCCTTTCACTTTACCAAGTAAACTATGTTGTAGTTTTTGTGGTGCCAAAAAATATTCTCTTGAACCTGATGGTTTTTGCTGCTGGACAAATTGTATTGTACAACAATAGAATTCCAAAAGACCTACATGATCTGTTCTCAGGTGAATCTATATCTTCTGATCATTTCTTAAAATTTATTCGTGCATGCAATAGTTCATTTGCATTCACTTCGTTTGGTGTTACTACTGATACCGATTTGTCAAGAAGAAATAAAGGAATATATACATTTCGGGTCCAAGGTCAGGTTTACCATTACATCAACTATTTGTATCCTTCAAGTGATCAACCTTGCTATCCACAACTCTATTTTTACGATACTGAACATGAAATTGAAAATAGGCTTAAAATTTCCAACAACTTAGATCCAAGCATTGTTGCTCTTCTAATACACATTATGAACTTGAATCCATATTCCATTTTCTTTCGAAGTTTGCGACAAGTTCCAGACTTGCATGTTCATCATATTGCTATTCGAGCTTATCCAACTTTAGATCTTCGAACTCATAATGCTCCTACAGCTTCTCAAGTTGCTGCGATATGGAAAGAAAATGACCAAGCTACAGAGTGTAGAGAACGTGACATAATTGTGCAGAAACATGAAGGCCGATTTGAGAGGATTAGGTACTATTACGGCTGATATGATCCTCTTCAATATCCAATACTCTTTCCTTTAGGTGAGCCACGATGGCATCAACAAATACCCAAATGCTCCAAAAAAAAACCCAAAAAAACCTCAGCCCCAATCCTTAGTTTCCCCACGACAGGCTTCCAAAGCAGCTGACCCACTAGCGACAGAAGCTTCAGGTGCGCAACACAAATAGATTCTACTAATATGCCTATTGTTTGTTAACTATTTCTATATTCAGATATTGTAATTCCTTTCAGTTTTTGCAGAACACTCAAAGAAAAAGAATATGGTCTCTTCTCGCAAATATTATTGTTACCGATTTCAAAGTAGAAATGAATGACGATGGGTTAATTCTGCTACGAGCAGGCCGCCTGCTGCAACAATTCGCTGTTGACATGTGCGTCAAAATTGAAACATCAAGATTGGACTATTTCCATACAAACCAAAAGGAAATAAGATCCGATTTATACCACGGTATCGTTGTCAGTGTCGTATTTGGCGAATCAAAAGGTGCTAATATTGGTCGAAGAATTATTTTACCAAGATGATTCACAGGTGGTCCTAGAGATCTTCGCAAACGGTATGTTGACGCTATGACGTTAGTGCAGCGATTTGGAAAGCTAGATATATTCTTAACCATGACTTGTAATCCAAATTGGTTTGAAATAAAAAAAAATTGCTACCAAATGAAGAGGCTCAAAATAGACCAGATCTCGTGACTCGTATCTTTAGAAGCAAATTTGAACATTTAAAAAAGGAAGTGATTGAAAAAAAAAGCTCTTTGGTCCTGTTGCAGCATTTACGTACGTCGTTGAATTCCAAAAAAGAGGTTTACCTCGTATTCACTTGCTTCTAATTCTACAACATAGACATAAACTGAAGTCCCCTGAAAGTTTTGATTCATTTATATCTGTTGAACTACCAGACCTTATCAAATATCCCCATTTGCATTCAATGGTTGTGAAACACATGATGCATGAACCTTGTGGATTTTTAAATAGAACTAACGTTTGTATGAAAAACGGGTCCTGCAAAAACCACTATCCAAAGGGGTTCGCTCCTATGGCAACCATAGCAACGGACGGATGTCCGATCTCTAGACGTCGCAACAATGGCGAAGAGATAAAAGTTCGAGGTCATTTGTTAGATAATGCATGGGTTGTGCCTTATAACCCATATCTTCTTGCCAAGTTTGATTGTCACATTAATGTTGAAATTTGCTCTACTATTAAGGCCATTAAGTACTTATACAAGTATATTTACAAAGGCCATAACAAAGTAGCATTCAATGTAGCTGAAGAACATGGAAATGAAGAAATTGATGAAATAGCTCAATACCAATCAGCAAGATGGATATCACCTCCTGAAGCAATGTGGCGAATATATAGATTTGTTTTGAATGAAACTCACCCCAGTGTCATAAGCTTGCAATTGCAGCTAGACGGTTGTCAAATGGTCAGCTTCACAAATACTTCAAGTTTGAAATCCTTAGTAAACTGACTTTTGCTCTAGAACTATGTTGACGGAGTTCTTTGTAATGAACAGAACAATCAACAAAGCCAAAGATGGCCAACTTTTGTACAAGGAATTTCCCGAAACATTTGTGTGGGTTCCAATTAATAGAATCTGGTATGAAAGAAATGGTGGGATCGGGATCCCGTCCAAGACCTTCCAGAAGCTATACCAAGCAAAAAAACACATACACACTCAAGGAGACACCATATTTAACGTGGTTCAGCCTCAATGCCTACGTCCACGGGAGAGTAACCGGTTATCACTATAACAATTGAGAGATTACAGAAAGATTACAATAGAGAAGGAGCTCATACTATGTAACGCCCTCAGAAAAATACATAAAACCCAACATTCTTGGCATGCAACAATATAAGGAAAATAAACATCTTTCTATTTATCAGAGTAATTCTTACAAAAGTATTACATGTTGACAACAAAAGTAAACGCCCTAAAGACTTACAACTTTCCAAGCCAACACTTGGTTACAAGAAATGAGTACTAACTCATATACATATTAAGCCCTCGGCTTGAATTTACATGTAATACATCAAAAGAAAGCAATACAACAAAAGTCTGTCTGCCTCTAGCCTCCCAAGCTATGTCCTTGCAGGTGGCATGCTACCTGTACCTGAAAATGATGTCCCATATAGGGTGAGCCACAGCCCAGTAGAAATATACTAAACCAACTATAAACAATGATTAAAAGATTAGCAGTTGATAGATGGTCAACACTTATATTCCAACTCATATCATACTACAGTTTCATGACAATCATGTCCATGTTACATTTCCTTTTCCATTTCTCATTCGACTTTAAGTTCGAAAACAAGGCTCAGATCCTGGCCAACCAGTTTAATGAGATTATAATTCATCATTAAAATACTTTCGAAAATTATGACGGATACACATTTTGATGCTGTATCAGTAACACATAAAATCATTTCCATACTTCACACATGATACACATTTTGGTGTTGTATCAAATAAACATAGAAACACTTCTATACTTCACAATTGATAATGATATACATTTTAGTGCTATATCAAATCAAACAAACACTTCCATACTTCACAAATGATACACATTGTAGTGCTATATCAATGTCAAACAGTTTCCGGTTTAGAGGTCCATCCCCTATCTTCCCCTAAACCGTGGAGTACATCCCCTATCTCCTCCCACACAACACAATGTATATAAACAATTATCATATACATAATCAATCAATACATAAGGTTAATGTATTATTCCAACCGTCATATTCGATGACACATTCAATTGATTAGTTTTAGTTTGCCTAATCATCATGTATTGTCTACAACAATCAAGACTATCCTCCACCGATAGCCCAAAGCAGTTATTTCTAAACAGAAAATAAATGCATCAAATGGATATAATATCGACATTTTGACTAGGTGAGCGATAAACAAATCCAACTACACCCTTCAATCCCATATCTTTCCAATTCCATTATTCTCAATTCAATTTCTCATTTCTCAAAATTAATTATACAAATCAATTTATCAAACTAATTAGGGCATTTTCCCATAATTCAAACAACAACCCTAAGGTTCCATTTTCATCAATAATCCAACATTTATTCCTTTTCTCAATGTATTACATACATATGGGTTTATATATATGAAAACCCCACCTTTTGAAAATTATACAATGACCCCAAACTTTCTCAAAATTACTCAACAACCCCAACATATCAAAATGCTAAAATTTAAAGACAAAGCTCATAAGATGAGTAGGATATCCCTACCTCGAAGTTAGAGCTCAAATGGAGAAGAAGACCAAAACCAAAGTGCTCCAAATCCACAAATTTTCGGATCAAAAGGAAGCCCTCGACGATCAACACACTTTTTACAAAGGCCAAAGGTTAGGAGAACACTTTGGCTAGATCAAACCCTAGAGAGAAGAGAGATTGTAGAGAGAGGAGCTCTCAAAATCGTTTTTGGGAAAGTAAGAGAGAGAGGAAGTGTAAAAATGATTCAAAATATGCCCAGCTGATATCTGTTATACGTATGACCCGCTCGAGCGGATAATAGGACGCTCGAGCGTCAAGCACAAGAAACTGGACCCGCTCGAGTGCAAGAAGTCCCGCTCGAGCGCCAAGACACAGAAACAAAACACACCCGCTCAAACGTGAAAACCAGTCCACTCGAGCGTATATTCTCCCCTCCCAGAACTTTTACAGAAAATGAACTACCCGCTCAAGCGCCAAGGAACCTGCTCGAGCGCGACCCGCTCGAGCGTAAGGAAACCCGCTCGAACGTAAAAAACACACCTGCAGAAGTTTTGCAGAGGCACGAAATACTGGAAGTGTGTAAACCCCGCTCGAGCGTAAATAGACCCGCTCGAGCGGACCACCAAGAAGCGAACTCCGCTCGAGCGCATAATGACCCGCTCGAGCGTAACACCAAAAACCTGGGCAACAACACTTGAGACCAACACTCAACCCACCTGTTCGAAACACACCCAACACATCCTAAAACTCAAACATAGGAAATTAAAGGATGACAACAATATATACAACCACCAACTCCACGGAACCAAGGTCCAGAATACAACAATACAGAAAGGGAAAACCGGAATCGCTATACACTATCCTCACTCAGCCACTCTCTCGTCTCCCTCGCTCACACCGAGAGAGACGGTCTCTCCGCCTCACTCTTACTCTCTTTGGTTTTCTTGGTTTGCTCTCTCTCAACTCTCCTCTCACCCTCTCTATTTATACACATTAAAAGGGAGAGAATATGGGACTGATTTGGTGAGTGGATTGGTTGTGGGGTGGTTGCCACCCCCACCCATTAATAGGGAGGTGCCACCCCCACTTTCTCTAGTGGGTGCTCAATTAGCTCACATGGGTTGAAGATAGAGATATCCTACAAATCACCCCCTCAACCAATGTAAGGTGATCCACTGCATACACTGCTGCTAATCTTGTCACGCCAAAAAAACCAATAGAATCTTCATCTCCTCACTGAGACACTACATCCCTTGAAGCTAGAGATAATACACCAGAGATACAAAAGGAGGAGGGAATCCTACATCCTCAACTCAACTCACACCACTCTCTGATTTGGAGAGAGCCTCTGCTCCTATCTCCCACAGATCTCTTCCACGCTTCCTATCTCAGATGTCTTCACTTGATGTGCTTGAACTTGCGCAACCAAGATATCTGACACCCCCTAATTGGATGTTCTGCACTCCTTGCCAAGGATGCCCTTGACTGACATGCATCACCTCGCATAACCAGTCATTGGAGCAACAGAAAACTCGTTGTTTATCCCATCAACGTCCTTGGTCTTCTTTGCTCGGAGCTTTTCCTCTAAACTATCAGCTTTTGCCCCTTGCACTTCTGAACAACCTCCTAGCGTTTCCACATACGCTCGTTGTCTGTGCTTTTGCAATCCCTGATTTGCTGTCCAGTAGATTGATGGTTGACAATAGCTCCATCTGTCAAGCATCGTCAGCTATGCAATTTCTTGCATAGTGCTCACACCCATGGCTTCTGGTGTCCCTGCGTCGAGCTCGCTTGAGAGATCCACATCAACTCTATCATCCGCTGCCATGGAACTAAAGAAACCACCATAGAGAAAAAAAAGACTTGTTACTCCATGGCACGCACTCTTACGTTTTACCCATCTCAATTTATCTGTCTGGAAGTTCCTGTGAACTGTCAACAACCTGTTGCTACACACTCTTCTCGCACCTCTGTACGACACTCTAGTGTACCCTTGCACTGTTACACGTCTGCATTTGTGCTTCTGCGCTTAGTATGCTCCTCTGCAACTATTGTTCTACACGTCCACATACCATCAGTATCTACTCATATACAGTAGCTCCAATAGCCACAGCATTTCCTTGAGCCTGTACTTGCTGCCAAATCATCTATCAGTTGATGAATGGACTTTTTGATTGAACCAGATCTTCCGATCAACTCCAGAGATAATCATCTCTGCAATCCTCTGATCGTCCCTGACCAATCCTGATCTCCCTTGATTTGCCATTTGATCAAGCTGATCTCCTTTGGTCTTCAATGATCTATCTCGATCTGTATCTGGTTGTCCAATCTGGTCAAAATCTGCCCATTCTAACCTCTTCAGTGAATCCGCAGCGTTCCACAATATCCGGCAACCTTCCTTCGACTATTGAAGATGACAAACTCCCATGTTTTGACAATCTTTAAAAACCATTCAGAATTTCACTATTCTGACCTCGTGATTGCGTTCGGAACGGTCCGTTTAGCTAGGACTCACCTTCGCTGCACTTCCGGGGACCTCACTGAAAAATTTCTCCAAAATTGGAACAAAGTTCCAAATTTCCCAAACACCGGGACCAAACTGTAATTTCACAAACTGTAGGGGCCAAAATGAAATTTTTTAGAAATTTAGTGACCACATTGTAATTTCTAAAAACTTCAGGGACCAAATTGCAATTTACCAAATTTTCAGGGGCCAATATGCAATTTCTTGAAACCTCTGGCCAACTTGTAATTTCCAGAAGCGCCGATTTAAACATCTGACCGTACAGATGGGTTCGGAATACTCCAAATAGTTTGAAACTACTATTGGATCGTTAGAAATGGACTCCGAATGGCTCAGATCAAGCCAAAATAGTTTGGACGCTTCAGATCTGCAGCTGCACCTTAGCCGTGTAGCACTGGATCACTCCTCTATGGCTGCACCTTAGCTGCGAAGCACTGGATCACTCCTCTGTGTGCTGACGTGGCAGCGATGTGGTGTTGACCGGGCTGCCACGTGACGATGACTGGACTAATGACGTGGCCGTCACGCGGCAGTCTTGGCGCGTGGCGGCCCGTGCTGAGAGTGAGCCTCACGTGCCAAATTCAGGGGGCGTGTGAGGGCGCGTCCATGCTCCTCTTGAGCTCTGCTTTGTATTTCTGGACTTCTCTTGTCGAGACTTTGCTCCTGGAATACTCAAAACCTGATTTTGAGCAAATTGATTTTTGGGTAGTTTCGAACAACACACTTTTTTGTTCTGAAAACGACCGACAAGGCTCTGATACTACTTGTTTGGATCGGGGTCCCGCCCAAACCTTCCAGAAGCTATACCAAGCAGAAAAACACGCCCACACTCAAGAAGACACCATATTTAACATGGTTCGGCCTCAATGTCTACGTCTACGGAAGAGTAACCGGTTATCACTATAACAATTGAGAGATTACAGAAAGATTACAATAGAGAAGGAGCTCACACTATCCTCACTCAGCCACTCTCCCGTCTCCCTCGCTCACACCGAGAGAGACGGCCTCTCTGCCTCACATCTCTCTCTCTCTTTGGTTTTCTCGGTTTGCTCTCTCTCAACTCTCCTCTCACCCTCTCTATTTGTACACATTAAGAGGGAGAGGAGATGGGACTAATTTGGTGAGTGGATTGGTAGTGGGGTGGTTGCCACCCCCACCCATTAATGGGGAGGTGCCACCACCACTTTCTCTAGTGGGTGCTCCATTGGCTCACATGGGTTGAAGATAGAGATATCCTACAAGAAAACAACAAACCGTTATAGGAAGAATTGTCACTGCAAATCCAACTGAAGGAGAACGCTATTATTTACGGTTGTTGTTAAACCACGTAAAAGGTCCAACATCATTTCAAAACTTGAAAACAGTCAACAAAATAGTATGTGAATCATTTAGACAAGCTGCTCTTGAACGTGGTCTACTCGAAGACAATGATAGTCAGCAAAAATGCCTAGATGAAGCAACAAACTTCCAGATGCCTTCTTCACTAAGATAACTTTTTGCTACTATTCTTGTCTAATGCAATCCCAATGATCCAAAGGCACTATTCTCAAAATTTGAAAAACCTATGGCAGAGGACTTTCTTCATAAACTAAACTTGTCAACAGACCAAGCTCGATACAAAGTGCTACAACACTCTCGAATCTATGGGGAAAAACATCCAACAATTTCATTTGTCTGATTTAGTTGTTCCAACAAATGAAACAGATGTTACCTACAAAGAAATTGAGGATGAGAAAAATATTGTGGTATCTGAAGAAGATTTATCATGTGTATCAATGTTGAATGCAGAACAAGAGCATGCATATTGTAGAATTATACAAGTTGTGCAATTAGACAAGCCGGGTTTTTTTTTTTTTTTTTTTTTTTAGATAGACTCAGTAGTAGTGACAAAACATTTCTTTACCGTGTAGTATTGGCTACGGTCAGAACACAACAAAAAAAATTGCCCTCGCAACAGCAACTTCTGGCGTTGCAGCGTCAATTTTACCAAATGGTCGCACCGCCCCTTCTCGATTCAAAATTCCCATAGATATTGACAGTAAGAAATGTTGCAATGTTAGCAAATAAAGCGCTCTTGGAAAACTTCTAAAAGCTACTTCACTTATAATATGGGGTGAATCATCTATGGCAAGACAAGAGGCCATTGAGGCTGTCGAGGAACTTTTGCAAGACATAACAGATTCAAATCTTCTCTTTAGCGAGAAAGTTATGGTTTTTGGCGGTGATTTTCGACAAGTTTTACCTGTTGTTCCTATAGCTACGAGAAGCGAATGCATAAATGCAAGTCTTGTCAAATCGAAAATTTGGCATTCATTACAAAAGATCAAGCTTCAACAGAACATGCGTGCTAGGCATGATCCAATCTTCAGTTCTTTCTTGCTTCGTATTGGAAATGGATCAGAGCCTCAAAATTCTGATGGCAAAATTACATTTCCGTCGTCTATGATTCTTCTCTCTATTCAAACTAAAGATCCTCTCGAACAACTAATTGACTCTGTCTTTCCACATCTTCATAAGTATTCACTTGATGCCCTATCAATGATGGATTGTGCCATACTAGTCCCAAAAATGAAAGTATCGATGAGATTAATCAATTACTGATCCGGAGATTCCCTGGAAATATGGAAGAATACTTGAGCATTGATGAAACCATTGATACAAACCAACAAAGTCAATACGAAGACTTCTTGAATTCTCTTTGCCCAGCTGGTTTGCCACCTCATAGACTGTTGCTAAAGAAAGACTGCCCAATTCTTTTACTTCGAAACATAGATCCTTCAAAGGGCTTATGCAATGGAACAAGATTAATTTGTCGTTACTTTGACAAGCATCTGATCGTTGCTGAAATAGCGGTTGGTACTTGTAAGGGTAACATTGTGTTCTTGCCTCACATACCTTTGCAACCTTCAGACGACAAGATGTACCCTGTTCAATTTACCAGGCACCAATTTCCTGTTAGATTGTGTTTTGCAATGACTATTAACAAAGCCCAAGGTCAAACTTTAGACATTCTCGGTATATATCTGCCACAACCAGTTTTATCCCATGGCCAATTATATGTTGCATTATCTCGAGCAACCAGCGCAGCTAAAGTTAGAGTTACAGTTGAATCACCAAATTCTAATAATCTCGTTACTGATTGCTCAGAAAATGTTGTCTATCAGGAACTATTATCTTCAGCGCAATCCATTTGATTCTCTAAGAAAACTATATAGGAAGTACATTGCATACAAATAATCATTACAATTAAACATGACTACTACATTAATCATTTGCTTACTGTACTTTGTCTAGATAGTGTATTCTCTTGTCACAAAATTGCAACCGACTACAAGACCCACTAGCTGAAATCAGTATATCATGTAATATGCATTTCTCTGATGGTGAGTCTGTTTATTTTCTTGCTCTATCAATCTTACTGTTGGATTCTGAAATGCATTTACATTATAATTTATACATTATTATAAATAGTTGCAACAAAATACGTATGATGATGTGGACCTAATTGCACTCTTAATCGGAATACATAGCATAACTATGTATCCATTCTATGAAGTTACCTGACATAGCTATGTATATATGTTAATGCTGAACATCCACATACCATGGTTGCATATTCATTTGATGAGCACCCATTGAGGGCTTTGTGTTCTTCTACTATATATCTAAATATATATATCTACCAATGGAGTATATATGCATGAGAAGTTGCTCTGTTTGCTTTTAGTATTATATATGCATGAAAAGCTGCTCTGTTTGCTTTTAGTACATGTAAGATTAAAAAAAAACCCTTAAAATTTATATATATATATATATATAAAATAAAATTAAAAATAAAACCCTCTTCCTCAGTTTTTTACATTTAAAGCAGCATTTTTTTGTAATATTTTAGATGAAATTTTTTTTGTAATTATGTACTGATTTTTGTTAGTTATGAAACATGATTCTTTTATTTTTGAGAAATGAAAAATACCCCTCTGAAATTTGTTTAAAATATAAATTGTCCCTATAATATTAGAAATTATAATAACCCCTTGTTTGAATTTTAAATTTAACAATATTTGAAACAAAAGAAAAAAAAAAAAAAAAAGAATCTTGATTTCCCAATGCTTTGCATGTGTTTATCTATGAATTATTGTGCTTATGAAGATCATCATATCATGCACATTAAAAATTGTTACAAATTTTCTTTGGGTCATTTGGGGACAATGCTACTTACAAATTTTCCCAACCTGATTCACGAGTCTAACCTGTAACTATTTCTATTTCAGGCTTGAAAAAATTGACATGATGGAGTTTGATCAACTGATCTTTTGCTATGTTCAGGTTTGATCAACTGATCTTTTGCTATGGAGAAAATTTTATCTTTCCTAAGAGTACAACTGTCTATACAAACTAAACATAATTACAGTTGCAACTTCTGAGTATATAATATACCACATGATATGATATTCCCATATTTACAATTGTCATTTTCGTTGTACATATTAGTATTGACGCTTTTGTATCTCCTTTTATTAAATATAAAGACACATTCAAAACGAACTTAATTAATCAATTTTCGGTTTTCTATATTCTATTTATAACAAATGATTTTTTTAACTCATTTTCTGCTTCTAAATTCTTTAATTTTAAATCGTTTCCTGCTTCCAAGTTCTTTAATGAATTTTTAGGTTTCTATATTCTATTTATAACAAATGAATTCTTAAATCAAAAACATTTTCACTGCTTGTAATGGAGCATCATACTGCATGCAACGATGCTTATGTTTTTTTTTTAATTCCGTTGACATTGAAAATTTCCTAACTTTAGATATAATGAAACCATGTCAATGTTTATATTTTGATGGGTTTATGATGCAATATGGTTTTACAAAGAAAAATGCCTAAGACCCCCAATGTGGGTCACTGGGGGTCGTGCGTGTAGAGACTCCATTGGCCCCAAAAAAAAAATTTTTTTTTTTTTTTTTTTTTTTTTTGTTTTTGTTTCAGCGAATGAGGATCCGCCACATCACTGGAGGTCGACCCCCACTGGGGGTATGTATTAGAGGGAACAAACATACAAGTGCCAATCTTTGGTGATGAGATTGACATCTTCCAAAACACTCTGTCATTGATCAAATCCAGAGGGTTTAACTGTGTCAAACTTTGACATACGCCTTTTCTTAACGATCCTGCATGTTTGCTCAACATATTTTCGAAAGAAATTTTCCAAGTAGTTCAATCCGATAACGGTCCTGAGCATTCGTTCGTTTGGTTTTATTTTTCAAATCAAACGTAGATCCTGTACAAGAAAACAAATTTACCTAATAACAATAAACACATTAGCTTATTTCATTTCTCCCAAAATATGAATGATATATCATTTTTAAATAATAATTTTTTAAACAAACTAATTACAAAATAGCCACAAAAATTAATTAAAAGTAAATTATAAACAAAAATTAATTAAAATATGAAAAAAGTAAACTACAAAATAAACCAATAAATCATCTAAACACCAATTTAAAAAAATAAATAAATCAAATAGACGTGTTTTTTCTCTCATAAATTTGTAAGTATTTTCCGGGAAATTACAAAGAAAAATCTTAGAATTTGACCCTTTTAACAAATTAAACTATGAGTTTTTAATTTTATAAAAATTGAATATTTTAGTTGACACAATTAAAATATTAACAAATATAGTCTCACGTAACAAAAATTTTAGAAATCATCAAAAATTTTAAAAATGAAATTAGAAATCATAACTATTACTTTCAGTTGTTATTACTATTTCTATATATTTGCATTCTTATTATAAAAATATATATACAGATAATATTATAGTACACATCTCTAAAGGAATAAATATTATATATCATTCTTCTTTAACTTCTACCAAATAATTACTCCACTATTTGGGAAGTTTTTTTTTTTTTTTTTTTTTTTTTTTTTTTTTTGTGTGTGTGTTAAAAAAACACTAAAAGACAAAATTGGATAAAAAATCAAAAAAACAAATCCAGACAAAATGTCACATCAAACTCATAATCATTTCACTTTTTCTCCCATAAACATCACATCCAACTACAGAAAAACTCAACTATCTTCTCAAACACAATTTTAACCTCCTAAAATAATTAAAAATTAAAAAAACATACTAAAATAACAACTTCCCAAATACCCACTATATTTCTATAAAATAAAAACTATCTTAAAATCAAAAAAAAAAATATTACAAAAAAAAGGAAAAAGAATTATTAAAAAAAAAAAAAGCAGGGCTAACTTGCCCAACCTAACCTAGTATATATATATAGTGCCGTTTTGGGAAGATTTGTAAAAAAAAAAACAGCGCTTTTGACGCAAGGGGGAAATAAGCTGACAGCCAAAAATGCAACAAAATTCATTTGGGGAGAGATCAAACGTAAGTGTTGAAATTACGTAATTACCCTTCATGTTAATAAATTGGGGCCTAGGGCAAAAAAAGTAAAATGTAAATTTCCTATGTTAGGTAAGGGTATTTTGGTCATTTTAATTTGATTTGACACCATAAACAAATATTAAACCAAAAGGTCAAAAGCTAGCTTTTTACCAACTTTTCAAATTACTTTCAAAAAAAAGTTAAAAAGCTAGGTAAAAAGCCAAAAGTCAGCTTTTTACCAGCTTCCCCAAACACCCCATACCTTATGCATCTTTTTGGAGTGCACAAGTAGGCCATAAATCAAACTTTCAAATTTTTAGAGCAATCATTCAGGGCCTTTTCCCAAAATAAGCTAAAATAGTAACCTATTTCCCAAACTAGGCCTAGTTTGGGCGGAATTTCCAAAATAAGCTGAAACGTTATTAAAAACCACGCTTTTATAATAATTTTGCCCTAGGCGTAGTAAAATTGAAAAATCATAAAAGCGTTGTCGCGAAGCACGCTTTTAATTAAGAAAGCGTGGTTACAAATCACGCTTTTAAGGAAATCTGTGGTCTGAAGAAAGCGTGGTTAGAAACCACGCTTTTAAATAAAACTATTTTATAAAGAAAGCGTGGTTATCATCCACTCTTTTAAATAAAATTTGGTTTTTACAGAAAACGTGATTCGTAACCATGTTTTTAAACTGCAACCAATCCATTGATTATTATTATTATTATTATTATTATTATTATTATTATTATTATTATTATTATTATTCAATCCACATTCTATAATTTACTCAGTCATCTTGTAGATCTCTATATATAAATTATTTATATAAAATATCGTATTGATAAACAATTTTAGCTACCAAATTTTATTATTTTAATATTTAAAAATAAATTATGTAATTTTGAAATTATGTTTCGCATCCATTATTTTTTTTTTTAAATGATAAATTATATGTACGATTATCAGATCAATTTGATATTTATATAAATAATTTATACATAAATTTTTAAAAAATAAACAGCATGCATTGTCTAAAGAGTAGTGAATTGTCTAAAAAATGTAAATTAAATATTTGCTTAATTTACCTGATATTCTTTAAATTGTTATTTAAATATAAATTTTTAAATTAAATTTATTTTGTTATATAATTCAAATATAATTTAAAAAAGATCGATGATGGACAAAAATAAAAACGACAAATTAAAAATTAAAAATTAAAAAAGAAGAAGAAAATAATGGCCTCGAGACACGCACCCTCCCCAGAAAACATTTTGCGCAGTTTCAGAGAGATTTTGTCGGGGTTTTCCCAAACTAAGCCTACTTTTGCGGAATTTTCAAAACTAAATATTTGTTGTTCTCTTAAATTTTTGTTGCCAAGAAATATTTAAATAAAACTTCACAAAGCATATACAAAGTATATAATCTGCTAATTACTACTACGAATAGGAAAACAAAATAAAGGTATGACTATAACACTTATAACACTTTAGGATGACGTAGCTAGTTCAAACATAAGTATCCCACAAAAATAATTTCTGGAAACATTCAACATAATACGGTACATAAAATAAAGCGACGAGTACAATACTTAACAGTTACATAGACAAATATTAGACAAACCTTTCACAAACTCATTGTCGAAAGAGTTATTTTAACACACACAACACATAATTATGGATAACCTAATATAATTTAGTAGATAGATAGACACCTAATCCTCGCTCAAATCGGCAATCTCAGAGTCCGAACAATTAGAGAGAAGTGCAGGATCGTCCTTGATAGCCGCAGAATTTGGTGATGTTCCGTTCTTCTTGGCATCCGACTTAAGTATAGATAGTTTCATATCACGGGCTGACCTACGGCACATTTGAGAAATCTCACGTCGAAGTCTTTCACACAGTTGATCAACATTATATGGATCTTCCTTTTGGATTTGAACTGAACGTGCTTTCGGCACCTTCAGTCGATTTTCCAGACATAATCTTTCCATTTGCACTCACTCTATAAATAGTGCAGGCCACTTCAGAAGTGTAGCGTCTGCTAAACCATATCCTGTTTGATTATCAGATGGATTCTCCATGAAACCACATGAATCTCGATAGTACTTGGGCATGACAAAATGTCGCTTCCCAAACCTATCATGATAAGCACAAGAGGCATCTAACAAAGTAAATGGTGTTTCATCTTTAGCATCGCCACTTCCCATTCCCGTTCCTTTTCCTCGGCATGAACTCTCACCTGTTTCAAAGTTCCTACCCCCTGCAAGTCCCATTCCCGTTCCTCTTCCTCGTCGTGAACTCTGACCTCTGCGATTCCTACCCCCTGCCGTGAATCTATACTCCATTTGATTTTTTCTCAATAGATGAATGATAGTTTCCTAGGGCGAGCTGAGTGGAAAGGTTGTGTGTTACCATCACTCATTTAGTCCTTTATATAGTTGTTTGTCAACACTATTGTTATGTGGTCGTATTAATGTAAAATATGAGGAAAAAACAAAGCATCTAAGTCGCGCTGCACAAAGTCACATACATCGCTGCATGTGAGGAAAAAAGTTACAAAGTATATAATTTACAAAGTCAGAAAGTCACATGCATCACTTGATCACTACACAAAGTCAAATGCATCACTGCATCACTGCACAAAGTCACATGCTTCACTGCATCACTGCGCAAAGTCACATGCATCACTACATCACTGCACAAAGTCACATGCATCACATGCATCTGAGGAAAAAAGTCACATGCATCACTGCATCGCTACACAAAGTCACATAGTATTTGAGGAAAAAACAAAGCATACAATTTATTACGTCTGTTAAAATCACTGCATCACTGCATCACTGAGAAATGTTGGACGTATCACTGCGCCGAGCTACAATTTATTATCGTACCATAGCTACTGTGCCCATGTGAATTTCTGCAATTCATAATGGGATGAGGGGGTGTCAGAACAAAACAACAAAACAATTAGACCATTTGTGTTTAAAAATCCACCTTATGCAGCTCTAAATAGATTCATAAACCTTGAAGAGAAAATATTATAGAGTTAGAATGTATTGAAGATTAATTTGTAGTAGAGTTAGAATGAATGAGTTTTTTTGTCACGCCCTCAAAATTAAACCCATTAAATATAAAACAAGGCATGCATTATTAAAAGAAAAACATTATATTATTTAAATCATCAGAGTATTGCAAAATAAAACATCAAAATAAATGCCCTACGGGCTTACATCTTGCCAAGCCAACACTTGGACACAATTTCATGAGTTCTAAATCAAAACAAATAAAGCCCTGGGCTTGAATGTTTACATAATTCAAATAAAACAACTAAAACAAATAAAACAAGTCTTCAAGTCCAAATCCTCACAAGCTAAGTCCTTGGATGTAGTGAACCACCTGAACCTGAAAATGAAGTTCCCATATAGGGTGAGCCACAGCCCAGTAGAGAAATACTAAACCAAGCATAAGAATTAACTAAAGCATTAGCATTCGATACATGGTTAACACAAGATAATCAATTTCCAATTTCATGACACGAATGTCTACATTGTCTATGACATATTGTCTATGACACCTTTCACTTTCCAATATTTATTCAACTTTCCAATTATATCATTATGGCTCAGAACCTGGCCAACTATAATAGTGATCCAGATGTCACAAAAATAAATGAGACTAAAGCTCAAACCACAACACTTCCATACTTCCGACTGATACACATTATAAGGATGTATCATATCAACAACAAATAGCAATAAGCACACATATGAGTGATGCTACTGGAGTCCATCCCCTATCTCCTCCCAATAAATCCGGTTTAGAGGTACATCCCCTATCTTCCCCTAAACCGTGGAGTTCATCCCCTATCTTCTCCAAACAACATGCATATGCAATGAAACACACAATTGCCATATACAACACATAATCAATACAAGTAATGTTCTGTATTAATTCAACAATCAACATAAGTGACTTAATTCCAGTTATACCTAAGCCACATGCAAGGTCTACAACAATCACGACTATCCTCCACCGATAGCCCAAAACAGTTATTTCTAAACAAGAAATAAATACAACAATGAATGTAAAAGTATTTAAACTACCCAACTATATCATTAATCTCATAATTTCCCCAACTTCATGAATTAAACCCAATTCCACATTTTCCCCTTAAATTAATTATACAATTTAATCTAAGCCAAAACCCTAAGGTTTCTCCCAAAATTACCAAACTACCCCCACATACCAAAATACCAACACTTAGGATTAAAGCGTATAAATGGAGTAGGAAATCCCTACCTCGAAGCAAGAACCCAAAAAGAAGAAGACGGAGATGATAGCCCAAACTCCAAAGTGCTCCAAATCGATAACCGTTCAGATTAAATGAAAGCCCTCACTCTCCTCTATCTTATTTGTAAAGCAACTAGGGTAAAAACACACCCTAACTAGATCAAACCTAGGAGAGAAGGTGAGTTGGGAGAGAGAAAACTCGTAACTAGGGTTTCTGGATCAAAAAGTTGTAAAAAAATGATTTAAAACTGTTTCTGCGTATTTAAACTGGACAGGCTCGCTCGAGCGAAGACATGGTCGCTCGAGCGACCAGACACAAAAATCCACGCTCGAGCGAAGAAAAGCTCGCTCGAGCCAAAAACTCGATGCTTCAGGTCTGCAACCAGAAGCTCGCTCGAGCGATGAATGCTCGCTCGAGCGAAGAACTCGAAAACATACACCTCGCTCGCTCGAGCCAAGAAACACATCTCTCAGGTCTAAGTACTAGACGCAATCGCTCGCTCGAGCCAAGGAAAGCTCGCTCGAGCGAAGAACCAAAAACGAAGACCTCGCTCGAGCGAAGATAAGCTCGCTCGAGCGACCAAGCCAAAAACTGAACATGCAGACTTGGTTTCTAAACCCAACCAATCTGCAACCAGCCTGCTAAACACCTCCTCTAAGCCAAGAATAAGGAATTAAAGGACAATAACAACAAATATAACTGCGGAATCCACGGAACGTAAGTCCGAATACAATAATCAAATGGGAAAAAGACCGGGGTCGCTATAACCTCCCCCCCTTAAAAGAATTTCGTCCCCGAAATTAAGCATGAGTTTGTAAAAACAAGTTTTTCTTAATTCCCAATGATATATAAGACAATAATCAACAACTTGACCAATATTGGTCACTTCATCTCTTATCAAGAGGCATCTCACAATATGTATAAATCAACATATATTTCAACCTGCATCAATATTATGCATTATTCCTTTCAATGTTAACAATTTCCATATCATTATTCAAATTCATGATATAAACAGCACATTCAAGATATAAATGTTATACTCCACTTCCATAAAAAGGCAAGTTCAAATGTTAACATTAAACTCAAAACATTCTCAATGTTTTCCAACTTAAGACATATATAAAATTCTCAAGTTCAACAATATTACAAAAATCTATATATATAAGATTTCTAATCACTAAACATGTCCGGATATTTCTCACGGACTTCCAATTCATGTTCCCAAGTGGCTTCCTCCACTCCGTGATGCTTCCACAAAACTTTCACCAAAGGGATGGTTTTGCCTCGCAAAACTTGATCCCGCCTATCCAAGACTCGAATTGGTCTCTCCTCATATGAGACATCCTCATCAACAACTAAGTCAGTCCAATCCAGTACATGCAATGGATCCGGCTCATACTTCCGAAGCATACTCACATGAAACACGTCATGAACTCCGGATAACTGCGGTGGCAAAGCTAAACGATAGGCAGCCTCGCCAATCCTCTCAAGGATCTCAAAAGGCCCAATAAACCGAGGGGACAACTTCCCGCTCTTCCCAAACCTCATTAAACCCCGCCTAGGTGATATCTTCAAAAAGACATGATCAC
>JAPPVO010001832.1:0-36238 GCA_030407325.1 Camellia japonica | reverse complement strand
CTATGGAGAACCATGACACACATGGCAGAGTTAAAGGAAACATACACATTGATAGTGGTTAATTCAAATCCGGATATTAAGATTTCTGTTGCTTCAAAGCAATTGCAATTTACCAGGGCGGGTAAGGAAAAGTGTTATACGATTGAAATGAGCCTTTTTTTACTCTGATGGACCTAACATATTTGATGTTTATGTTCCTAAGGTGGTTTTTACCATTAGAGTAAAAAAACTCATTTCAATCGAATAACTCTTTTTCTCATCTGCCCTGGTAAATTGCAATTGCTTCGGAACAACGGAGATCATAATATCCATATTTGAATTAACCACTGTCAATGTGTATGTTTTCTTTAACTCTGCCACATGTGTCACGATCCTCTACAGTCTGGCAGCACTCCTCAACTTGTTAAAAACAGTCGAAATGATGGATAATTGAACCGAGACACTAGGTGAAGAGCTGGTTCTTCTCAGATTACTTGCTCTCCCACAATTGTAACACCCCAAATTTCTAGCCCAAATGATGAGACAACAATTATGACTCTTTCAAAGAAAACCGAATATAAATCTCAAAACTTACATTACATGATACAATAGTTCTTCATGCAACAATACATTAATCCAGTAACAAGTAAATAAACAAATAAATACCCCCAAGGGTTTACAAGTTTCCAAGGCTTGAGCCTGGTTACACAAAACGGTTATTCAAACCTACACACATACAGCCCTTGGCTTATACACAAAGTCACAGCAAAATGAGAGCATTGTACTCCCAACACACATACTTCCACGCCCCTAGTTGGGTGGGATCACCACATCTTTTCCTGCACAAAAATCTTGTAGGGTGAGCATAAGCCCAGTAGGAAATTCTTAACAAAGTATATATATTTTATACAAGTCTCAAGAGATGAAATGCACATGCCATGCTATGCCCTTTTTGAAGATAAATCACATTTTTATCTTTTGAAAACCATCATGCTCAATGATGTCATGCAATTTCAATTCTTCAAAACTTAACAATTCATTTCAAGAGCGGTAAATACGACTCCGGTAATCCCTAGGTCGGTGTCTGCAAGTAGACTATACAAGTACTACCAATTTGTCATTTTCACCGGTATTAACCGCAAGGCTCGACACCTATTCGCGTGGGTTTTTGGTCTTTCACCTCGGACTCTCAGGCCAACTTATTCAATATCATCTGCACCACCTATCAAGACTTACCAATGTATTTACCCCAAAACCATTCCATGAAAACTTGTTTCTCAACATTCTTTTCTCAATGCAAGTTTTCAAATCAACTTTCAAAGTTTAATGTAATCAAATGATTTGATATGCCAATAATACAAGACGAATATAAATACTTTTATTCCAATTCATCATCTAAAGAATAACACAATTCCCTCTTCTCAAGTATCCTCAACAGTTAGTCATTTCAAGACTATTTCAATATTTTGAACAATAATTTCCAAATGAACAACAGTTCTCATATTTCCTGGAATTCGTCATTTATATAAATATAAATAAGAAAATTTTCGAACATTCATTTATTTTGACACACAAAATAAATATAACAATATCATTCATGGATTTTCAGTCTCTTTTAAAAAAATTCCCAAATTCTAGGTTTTCTCACCAAAACTATACAACTCAAATCTTTTGAAAGAAAACTTTCCAAAATCATCTTTTCTTCAATCAACGAAAATCAAAACCCATAAGATCATTTTAAAAGAATAAGAGACAAACCCACTTTCAAAATCACTCAACTTCTTGGATCAACAATCAATTTTCAAAGCTATCGAAAGATGATTTTGAAAATCATCTAGATCTTACAAAAATATATATATAACTCTAAGAAAATCCCTACCTCAAGTTTTGAAGAAGAAATGAGATGAAACTCCCAAAATCAACGGTGGCAAAACTCAATCTTCACTGCACACAATGAAGCCCTCGAGAAGTTAACCAACTTTGATGAAGAACTTATGGCAGAACTCTAATGGATCTTGAGAAATCAAGGTTTTGATCCAATTTGGCATAGGGAAATATAGAGAGGAGGGAGAGGAAAGGATTTTTAGAGAGAGAGATATACAAAAGTGATATGAAATATCAGATTCACGAACTGATATAACATGGCCCACTCGAGCGTGGAAAGCCCCGCTCGAGCGTCAAATACACTTTCCCAATACTTTTGCAGATAGGTCAAACTTCTGAAACCAAACATTCTCCACTCGAGCGCATAAACGGCCGCTCGAGCGGACAAGCAACTTCTAATGCATTTTGCATTTTGCTTCAGGGGCACTGCCCCTCAACCCCGCCAGGATGCTGCCCTAGGACCCGCCAAGGGGCGCTGCCCCTTGGACTCCCATGAGCTGACCGAGCAGCTCGATCCCGACATGCTCAACAAAGTGGCAAAACTGGGATTGCTACAACAATTTTTGTAGGGTTGCGAAGCAAAGTAATTCAAAGTACACATGAAGTCTTATGTACTCCATACCATCAATATCAAAGATTTGCCCAGGATCTGCAGCCAATTGTAGAGAAATATGACCAGCACCAAAGTCCAATTGAGTTCTTAGCTGTTGAAAATTGCTGCTAGATATCGGACGGTCATTGTGGTCGAGTGATGTTGACGTTGTCGTCATTGCAAATCTAATTGCTACGGGGGACCAATCTGTTCGAATCTTGCGCATAAGCACTGCGAAGCCAGCAACAACAACACACGACACTAAGGTGCATAAGACTAAATTGTATTCAACGTGTCTGATATCATTCTCGATCATAGTAGGGGGCACAACATTTGTCCTCGAAGCCATGATAGCTTCCATGGGGGGCTAAAAGGTCTGGCTTTAGAATTTCGAGAACAATTGTGTTGGGTCCCCTCAAAGAAAATCCTGAAATCATCAAGGCCTTGCGCTTCCCAACTAATGTTTTGCATTAAAAAATGAGGCTTACTGTTGCATTCTCCGAGCTACTAATATATAACAAAAAATCAACATAATGCACATATCTTATTGAAACCGTAGGTAAGTTCCAGATAAGTGGAATACTCAGGTCTTTGTCCCCCTTCACATTCAATTGGATATATCCAACGCCTTGGGCCTCTGTGACAGTGAAGGCAATGGCATCAGCAGCAATGTCGCTCGCATTGTAGATTAAGATTTTACTCTTGATAGAATCTGAAGGTATGTTGTCATAGCTGCAAGTGCTATAGAATTGGAGGGGAAAAACATCATCAGTGATTGATTTACCACAATAGAGAGAGTTGTCGGGGACTTGTTCTCCATTTCGGAGTCGAACCTTTGTAGGATAGGTTCTATCAATAGTGTTGAAGCCAATAGTGGTCGCTTAGGGAGCCGAGTTGACTACTGTTTTGATGGTGTCAAGCCCATGTTCCCTGCGCCGAATGTCACAAAAATATCGTTTTGAGCAGCTTTCAACGTATTAATCATGTAAACATCATTGTAAAATGGCTTGGGGGAGTTGTTTCCCTTGGAGATTGACAAGATATCTACACCATCAAAGATGACAGCATCAATTGCAGCAAGAGTATCGGTCCAAGTACAGATCTGTCACCAACAAGCTTTGTAGACCGCAATATGGGCCTTGGGGGCTATTCCTTGTGCATGCCCGTATGCAAAACCCAGCACACCGACACTGGAAATTTCAACTCCAGCAGCAACTGAAGCAATAGCTGATCCATGGCCTGTAGCATCTCATGGGAACCTGTACTCCCCATCACCATCGACTCGCCGACTGATTAGAGCTTCGATTCTAGAGGCAAAGAAGTGGGCACCAATGAGTTTGTTGTTGCGGTCATCGGCAAAGAAATCGCTGCCTTCTTGGCATATTCCTTACCATTTGTTGTTGTTAAGGGGCAATAGTCCTTTGTCACGGAAGCCTGCATTCTTCGGCCAAACTCCCATGTCGACAAACCCAATTAGGATACTGAGAGGGTAATTTATATACAATTGGGCCGAGCTGGGTATTGAGCCTTAGGGCCGAAATAAAGAGGCCGAGTAGACAGGCCATGAAGGTTACTCCGGTTTGGAGAAGTAACTTTGGGATAGACCGGTCATACAGCCGTGGTGGTTAGCCCGGTCTCGGAAGGACTTAGTTCTACTCCGGTCGAGTGGAGTAGCACGAAAGTTTCGGTCTTCGATAGTTACTTCGGTTATAGCATGTGAGAAACCGAAGTAAGATGTGGTCCTAGAGATAGCTCGGTTTTTAACTCCCTCATGGATAGCTCGGTCTCAGTATGGGAAAGCCGAGGTAAGGGGGAGTAAAGTAAGGGCCGAATTTATAGTTACTTCGGTCCTGAAGTAGTTCGGCCATAAGAAGGTCCATCTCACTTTGTTCAAGCAGTGAGGGGGGTGTTGGAGGATAAGCATGGTCTTCCAGGAGTATGAATCCAAGGAGGACTCTACGCAAGGAGGAGTAATCCTGGAAGGACTCTGCATATGGAGGAATAAGAGTCCTACCAGGATTGTGCCACGCGAAACCTATATAAGCTCACTAATATCACCTTTGGAGAGGTAATGCAACTTTTGCTCCCTGATTACATTGAGCTTTTGCCTACTTGTCTTGCTTTCTGACTTAGGCATCGGAGAGGTTTCCGGCACACACCCGCCGGCCAGCTCACGTTTGTGTTTTCAGGTGACCAAGCGACGTCGTACGGAGGAACGTAGACTTGATCAACAGGATTATACGAGAAGGTATATTTCTTTCCCGTACAGATACCATCACCATATCCAGCATTAGGCCATAGTCTGTAGGATGTGGCAAGGCCAATAAAACTAGGCATTCGCGTCATGTGTAGTTGAGTATCAAGTTTGTGTTCCTCAACTGCCATAACCAGCCTCACGTGTCATGAAAGCTGCAAATCCATGTACAATGTGAGAGTACTCGTACAAAATGTTTAGCCGCTGACATACTGCATCTAGCATGGACACATGCCATGCACTTCTATTGGTTGCACTTGGCATGAATCTGCCATCTATAAGGACAATGTATAGCTTGGTTGTCGCACAAGACAAACCATGTAATAATTGAAAGAATAAAAACATCATAATTAAAGCCATGCTATTGTTGCAGATATTAAAGATCACACAAATGCTACAGAGATTGAAAGAAGGAAGAGAAATTCTTCACTCTCAATATTTGATTTCACTTACTTAAAACACTTAGGTAGCTGAGGTATTTATAAGCCTTAATACAAAATCTTCAGAAATCTTACACACATATATATATTAGACTAGTTGCGAGGTGTCGTGCTTCGCACGATAGCCCACGCCCATGGTTCAAGCAATCTTAAATTGCTTGATTTGAACCTATTAGTTATCAATGTATGCTGAAGGAAAATTTGCTAAGTATTGATAATTTGTGGTTTTTTTTTTTTTCTTCTTTTTATGTAGGCTACATAGATGCAAAAACAAAACAAAGATCATTATCGTATTCCTCCATAACAAGCATGAACAACTCTTGCAGGAACCATGCAAACCCCATAGATGAAATTAGAAAAAGTACATCACATATAATTACCAAAAATTCAAGTAGCGCACTTGAAGTAGAAGCATTAATTCTAATGTATAAGCTTCAAATTTCTAACCACGCAAGTGTTATGGATAAAACCATTAACATGACATACCTTCTACGTTAATAACTAATATGAAGGTAGAATAAAATGATGGACCGAATTGATAAAAGAAACTAACTTAAAACCGAAAACACAAAAAACAAACATTAAAAAAACTTTTTTAAAAAATTGATACATAGCAATCTCTATACTTTCTAAAATGAATCGATCGGATTATCTCACCAAGGTAATCTCGAAGTTTTGAGGCATCGGCGAAAGCTTTTAAGATGAATGATTCAATGTTGACCTTTAAAAAAATAAAAAAACATTGCTTGACATAAAAATAGATTCTAAGCAACAATTGTTTAATAATTGTATACTTTATATTTCCATTTACAAATCAAATAAATCCTGGTTGGTTATACGAAGTATGAAATCTAGTTGACAAATCAAAACAGTTTCATGAGGTAAGTTCATAATTGAATGGTATGCCAAATATATGTTTGTGATTTGCATCCACCATTTTTTTTCTAATACATGACATATGAACAACTTTATAATTAACCATAGGTATAGATGCATACGTAGGCACATATGCATAGATATATATACATTTAAAAAAACATGTCCACATTTGAATTTAGTGGTAGTCGATTGTTCTGGTACAAGAAAAAACAACGAATACTACAGCTAGGTACTGCATCAAATGACATAGATTTATAAACATACAATGCATTTGGAAAGCCAAAACAAAATTCAAAAGCCATATATATAGAAACAATCTAAAAATGAAATTTTAACTCATTGAGTTACATTAAAACTATAGAAACAAACAGGGAAAAATTTCCGTTAAGTCCTATTTTGCGTTTAATATTACTATTCCTATAAAGTTTTATTATGGACAACTCTCACAAAATTCAAGTTTATAAATTTGATTATAATTTGACCCTTCTCATTTAATATGAATAATAATTTCATAAACAATTTTAATTATGAAAATTATATTAAACAAAATATAGCTAACAATGGGATCAAAATATCATTTTATGTTATTCAAAACTATGATTTTTTATTTTATTTTATGGTAAACAATCCAAAAGGGCAAAAATTTATTAAAATTCCATCAATAGTCACAGAAAATAATATAGTGGTGAATTCATATATTTTTCAATGGTATTATTGAAACTTTATAGGACTTAATAGTATTATTAAAAGCAAAATAGGACTTATTGATTATTTTTTCAGGAAAGAATAAAACATAACCAAGGAATAAACTTTTGTAAATGAGAATTTTAGTTCCAAATGAAAATTTTGACTAAACTTTGTCATCAATTTTGCGACCTCGCATTGAATTTACACACTTTTTATCAAAATAAAAATTCAATAACAGTCCAACCAAATTTTTAAATATGAGGGCATAGGGCATAATCTTTTAAGTTAAATTGACAAAGATAAATATCAGTGAAATAGCAAGATGTCATTCTTATATGAGCAAGACTTGGTGATTAGTCGCGATGATAGTGTTGAGGTGCCTAAGACGAAATTGTATTCAACGTGTCGGATATCATTCTCGATCATAGTAGGGGGAACGACATTTGTCCCCGAAGCCATGATAGCTTCCCCAGGGGCTCAAAGGTCTAGCTTTAGAATTTTGGAGACAATTGTGTTGGGCCCTCTTAAAGAAAATCCTGAAATCATTGAGGCCCTACGCTCTCCAACTACTGTTTTGCGTTAAAAAATGAGGCTTCTTGTTGCATTCTCCGAGCTACTGATATATAACAAAAAATCAACAGAATGCACATAAATTATTGAAACCGTAGGTAAGTTCCAGATAAGAGGAATACTCAGGTCCTCATCCCCCTTCACATTCAATTGGATATATCCGACGCCTTGGGCCTCTAACATCCATCTTTTTGCTTGATACATCTCCATACTAGCACTGCCTGAATGTATTTAAAAAAATAAAAAAAAAAATTAAAAAATAAAAAAGGTATAAAGAAAAATGTTTTAGCTCCTTAAAAAAAATTAATTAATTCTAAAACGCGGAAAAAAAATAAAAAAAATCATAGAATAATTTATATTTTCTCACACATAAGTTATGTCACAAAGTTCAGAATCAATGAAGATGAAGTCATATTGCATAGATATTCAATCCCTAAACCAACAGATTCGTTTCTATACTTAAATCAGCTTCAACTCCAGGTCTCTTCTTGCCTCCTAGATGTCAAATTTTCTTTTTTAATAAAAATAAAAATAAAAATAAAATAATATATGTATATATATTCTTATGAGGGTTGTGGGATATGGAGATTGTTGACTTCATTGTTGGACTTCACTGTCACTGCAAAACTGAGGACATATGTACCCTATAAAGTGATTATCTAATTTGTTTATATGTTTGGCTGCAATTGAGAAAACACTCTATAAATGTGTTGAGATTGGAGTACCTGACTGAATTATTGCTTATCCAATAGGTTATAAGGCTTCTTCCCCAAAGGAAATAGATATAAATAAGGAGATGTTAGAGATATGCTTGCTTGTTAATCTAGTGGTGTGGTGGAGATTTGGCTATGAAGACAATTCATTGTGGAAAAGGGTGTTGTGCAGCAAGTATGAGTTTGAGGGTGGTAGATGGTCCCCTCTGCTTGGTGTAAATTCAAGGATATGGAATGATATCATTTCTGTTGCTGATCAAAGAACTAATCTATGTTCTTTCTTTTTCGATAATTATCAGATTGTGGGTGGTGATGGCAGTAGAGTAATGGTCTAGGTTGATAAATGGTTTGGGAACTTATGTCTCAAAGATGAATTCCCCACATTATTTAGGCTTTGATGTTTTATGATAAAAAAAAAAAAAAAAAAAAAAAAAGAAAAAGAAAAAGAAAAAAGGGAACTCGGATGAATGGAATTTGACTTTAGAAGAGATTTATTTGCGTGGGAGGGTGAGGAGGTTGTAAGACTTAATCTTCATGCCCAAAGTGGAAAGCATCTTCTTCAGGACAGTTTAATATTTCCTCTGTTTACATGTGCTGTGAGTCTGTTTGTGGCCCTTACCTTAGTACTTTTGAGATGGTGTGGAACAATGCGTCTCCTCCTAAATTTCAATTTTTTGGTTGGTCGGCATCTATGAAGCACCGACACGTCCCCAAGCCCTACGGACACGCGTCGGACACGTAGTAGACACGTGTCCGACACTTTCTCTAACGTGTCTCCTTTTTTTTTGAAATTTTCCAGTCAAACACGCCAAGACACTTTCCGGACAAGCGTGAGGTGGATCGAAGAAGGCCTAACTGTTGGAGAGGAGACAGAGAAAGAGAGAGAGAGATCGAGGGAGAGGAAGAAGCCTAACCTGTTCAAATCAATCAAAGAAGCTGAGGTTTCTCTTTTTCTTGATTCACCCGTTTCTCTCTCCCCTTTTTTTTTTCATGTTTCTCCTCCTTTATTTTCCTGATTTCTCGCCTCTTTTTTTTTTTTTTTTTTTTTTATCCTTATTTTTTGTTAAACCTAAAATTCATAGAATAAATTATTTTTATTTAAAAAAATTCATTTTTTATTAAATTTTTTTTTTTAAAAATGTGTTCATTAATTTTATTATCATTGTAATTGTATAAGAATTAATGATTTTCTTTTTATTTGAGACATATAATAAATAAATAAAATTATATATATCAAACGTGTCCCCAGCGAGTCATGTCTCCCATTTTTTGAAAAATTGTGTGTCTGCGTGGTGTCATGTCGCTTGTCCGTGTCCATGCATCATACGGCATGGAAACAAAAGGTCAAAACTGCTGTGTTTTTGCAAATAATTGGTGTACTAAATGGAAATGCTTCTACTCTTTGTATTGTCTGTTAATCTGATTTTGAAATGGCAAACCATGTGTTGTTTTGTCCATTGATCTTGAAGGTATGGTCTGCTGTGATGTTTTGGTGGGGAACTCAGTGCAAGATGCGAGGCTCAGTTTTGATGGTTTGCTCCAATGGTGGGCTGGATTTCGATTTAAGAAAATGGAAGTGAAGATTTGGAGAGCCATTCCTTTTAACAGTTCTATGATCTATTTGGAAACATAGGAATGATTTCGTCTTCAAGGGTGTTCAATCTGACTTGGTCAAGCTGTGCGAACTCATTAAGATCAATGACTTTCTGTATAATCGTAGGCAGATTGCAGATTAGAGTCTGTGTAGGTGGAGGTTGGTGAACTGGAGCTGCCCTTTTGATGTGTTTTTGGTTGTCTTTCTTTTGCTGTGTGAGTTGGAATCTCTCTAACTCTTGCTTTGGTTTGGCTTTAGAGATGCGCATGATTAGTTTGCATTGGGTGCTAACATAGTTAGGATGTAATCTCTTGACAATGATGCAATCTCTCCCCAAGTTTTTGGTGTACTTTTTCATATTCTTAATAAAATTTGATTTTATCTTGCAGATCCCAAAAAAAAAAAAAAAAAAAAAAACCGCAGTGGCTGCCAAAGACCATCAGGAGCCTAAAGGCAAAATTTTAAAATGAGACTTTTTGACATTTAAATATAAAAATAAATTTACATTGTAATTTTTACATATATTTTTTTTTAAATTACTTTTAATGTGACTTTCCAAGAAACTCAAGATAAAAAGAAAACAAAACGATAAGAATCGAGTGAACTTTAGATGAAGTTTGTGAATTTTTCCGACACTTGAAGCCTCCTAGTTGAAATGAAGGGAGAGTTAACAGACAAATTCCTTATCAACAATTCAACGGGTCAATGGAAATCAAATGTTGTTGATGAGCTCTTCTGGTTTTATGAAGCAGAAAAGATTAAAAAGCATTCCTCTAGGTCCGTGTCAGGGTGATGACAGATTGAATTCAAGTACTACTTTCCAGCAAAACCAGCCATTTTCCTGCTGCTACAAAACACTAAAACCACAGGCATTCCACACCTCAGCTGCAAATTCACAATCTCTTAATTAGACAATGGATGTCCGTTTCTATGAGGAGTCCACACAAGGGGCACACAACCTCTGTTACAATTTTCCTTTTGCATAGAAGAATCTTGACAGGGAGTATGTTTGAACAGGACTTTCACACATAAAGTTTAATTTTATTTGGTACTTCACAGATACTCTGAATTCCAAAAATGGTACAATTGAGCTGGTTCCGATGATAATCTTCTTGAGCTTTCCAATCCTGAAACAACATGATATGAAGATCCGACTGTAAAGGCCTCATTTTTGGTATAACCCGAAAGAGCAACCAAAGTTGTGTAAATGGAGTCAATTTCGATGGTGCCATTTTAGCAATTGTGCTAGCAGGTGTGAGGGTTATTGTGAGAGACTATCAAGTGGGCTGGCAGCATTAACAATGTTACAATTGCTCTTCTGTAGGCAACATTTGTCTCTGTGTTTCATGATTGCAGCTTTATTCCATTGTACTTCAGCCCAAACCACCTTCTACTTTAGGACAGCAAATCTGTTTCCAACTAACTTTAGCTGTATTCTGACTTAATTCAATACCTGACCATAGAAAATTCTGCATAGGACTTTCAATGTCTTTCAAAATTTTCTTAGGCAAAATGAACATTGTGGCCTAGTACACCTGGATTCCAAACAACACAGACTGTATTATAATTGCAGCCTCCCTCCATATGACAAAAACTTATTAGACCAACTCTGAATGCGGCTAATCATCCTCTCCTTAAGTTGTTCATAGTCACTTGTTTTAAGTCTGGTTGAGATCAAAGGCACACCAAGGTACCAATGGCTGTGATATTGCGGTGTGAATTCCATACAGACTGATGATGTGAGGGTTTGAGGACACTTATTGGGGCTGGCTGCTATATTTTATTTATGTTATGTTGCTCATTTGCCTTCCTTTTCTCTTTTGTTGCTAGTTGGAATCTCTCCAACTTTGCATTGTTTGGGGATTGTGCTAGCATATGATTGGGCGAGCCTTTTTCTTGCCAAACTAGTTGTAATGGAGGGGTTTTGCGTTGATGCTTTCTGCACTGTTGTTCATTAATAAATTGTCTCTTTGCTTTTTTGATTTAAAAAAAAAAATTTAAAAAAAAAAAATTTGGTGCTGATTTTATGGAAGCAATTAGTGCATGGAAAGTTGTGATTTTGGCTAGAGAGCCAGGGCTTTGGGACATTCATTTGGAAGGAGACTCCTTCTTGGTGATAAAAATACTTTAAGTTGAAGAAGACATCCTCTCAGTCATTGGTTATGTGGATGCAACACTTGTGGCACTTCAGAGTTTTCGGTTTTCTTCTGACTTGAAAGGGATCATGTCCTGAGTTATCAACAGAAAAAAAATATAAAGAAAAAGAAAAAGAGAGAGATTTCGGTATTCTGGGGAATATGGTAGCTCACAGACTTGCTAGAATGGCATCCCAATTTCAAGAACAAATGGTTTGGATGGAGAGGTACCTACAACAAAACCTCCCTTGCTTAAATTGTTTCTGCTGAGGCAACTTCTATGTAATTCTTGTCTTCAGGCTTATTGTTTCTAATCAAAAAATAAAAATAAATAAAATAACCTTAAAACGGGTGCGTCGAATATTTGTGATGTGCTATACAATTTGTGGTCAAAGTTACAGATATTCACCCAAAAAATGGTAGCTCACAGACTTGCTAGAATGGCATCCCAATTTCAAGAACAAATGGTTTGGATGGCGAGGTACCTACTACCAACCTCCCTTGCTTAAATTGTTTCTGCTGAGGCAATTTCTATGTAATTCTTGTCTTCAGGCTTATTGTTTTTAATCAAAAAATAAAAATAAATAAAAAACCCTAAAACGAGTGCATCGAATATTTGTAATGTGCTATGCAATTTGTGGTCAAAGTTACGAGTGACAAATTTATGATGTACACTCAAAAATGAAAGTAATATTTTTCGTAAAAAAAAAAAATTATGTTATAAAATTTTGTAGTGTTGTTATGAGAAAAAAAAATACCACATAAACCATTTAGAGTACACCTATCAGCATTTCCCAATAACATACCATAAATTTTGGACCTTGTCATATTTGATTTCTTGAAAGTATTATTTATAAAATACAAATATCTATGTATAAATATTACATATCATTAAAGTATATAGGCACTATTTGATTTGGTATTGAGAATTTGTTTTTCAAATTAAAAAAGAAAAAATTTAACTAAAACTAATTTAGTGAAAAAATTATAAATCAAAAAATTTCATTATTTTTATATGGTTGGACCTTTTTTGGATGCACAAATATTTTTAAAAATATATATATATATCTTTAATATTTAAAATTTTTATCATGCTAATTTTTATTTTTTAAAAATAAATTCAAAGAATTAATTTCGAAAATGAAACCAAACAAAATTAGTATTGTTCGGAGACTTTCTTAAACAGAATCAGACTTATAATTTGGCCAACTATCAATATAATAATAACAACTAGTGTTTTCTACCCACGCAAATGCGTAAGTTATATAAATATTTGTGTATTATATAAATAAATAAAATATAATTTTATTTTTGTAATTTGTTAATAAATAAAAAATTAAAATCTAAGTAGCAGTTATTAATTTGAATAATCATCTTCAATACTTCATCTTTAAGTTCTCAATTTGAGTTCACAATGATTATGACTGCACCCAATGGAATAGGTTGCCTACATATCCAAATTAAAGAACAAATTTGAAACAGAATCAAGTCGGTCGGAGTTCATAAATGAATTTAAACTTTGATTTTTGAGAGTTTGGAATTTTAGTGAACGTTTGAGTTCATGGAGTTTTGTGACTGCACCCACTGGAATAGGTTGTTTATCCAAGGAACAAGTTTCATTCAAAATCAAGTCAACATAGTTCATCAGAACTTGGAATTTAGTTTCGATTTTGGAAATTTGATTTTGTGACTGCACCTAATAGAATGGATTCCGAATCAGGAAACAAGTTTGAATCGAAATCAAATCTGCCGTAATTCTAAAAGAGCTTGGGTTTAAATTTGAAACAATGAATGATTCAAAATTTAATTTAATTTTGACAAAGCATAAATTGTCAGACTTGGGGTGCTGTGCCCCTTTGTGGGAGGTCATCCCGAGTGTTTTTCGATAATTTGAACTGTTCATATTGTAAGATTTGTCAAAAATATTATCCATATAAAAAATCAAGTTAATCGGATATTCGTAATCTCATGATTAGGGTGTAATTGTTTTTAAAATTTTTTGAAATTATGTTAACCGTTAATTTTTATAAAACAAATGTGCTTTTGTTATAAGGCTACAGATGTCCAATCAACTTGATTTTATATGGATGATCAACTCGACGAACCCTATAATATATACGGTTTGGATTATCAAAAGAGGCTCGAAACGATGCTCTACAAGAGAACACAACAGCCTGCTATGCCTTTGAACACAACAAGATCCCAAATCCTAAATTGTCAATGTTGATTTTTAATCAATTTAATCCACATTGAATTTCTTTTAAGACCACTATGGTGGCAATTAAACTTGCTGACCTTAAAAGGGCTAAATTTATAATGCCAAGATTAACTTGGTAATTAATTTTTTAGGCTTTAGTTGATTATTTATTTTTTATGGCCTTGAAAGGCTTTAACTTGCGCTTGAAACCCTTGAATTTTAGACATGCAATTTTGAGTCACCCAAAAAATAACTCACTATGCCTGATTAAAATTTTAAAATTTTAATTCCTATTATATTATAATGTAAATTTATTAATAAGAATAACACATTAAATCCTATAATAATATATATATATTTTTTTATAATACACCATAATGACTTATATGTATTCTTCATATTCAAGTATTTTCATTTTCTTCTCAAGTTTCAATTATTCTCTTCTTCTTCCTCCTCAATTTAAAACTTCAATCCACTCCACCAAAACTCATTATTATTATCAATATCATTGTTTTCTTATTTTGTTATTACTTGTAAATAGAAGAAAATTTGAATAAATTTTTTTGAAACAACCCACCAAAGAGGAGATAAGTATTCACATAAATATCAAAATACAATTATTAATTTATGTGTTTTTTTTTTTTATACATAAAAATGAATATTCAACTTGTTTTACGTCAGTACTATTTAGATTTAAAGTCCGAACAAAACAATCTTGTTTGGCACTGGACGGCCGAACATGAGGATTTTACCTATTTAAGGATGATCCAGTGCACCCATTCCAAACCAAATCACCGACATTCGTTTCATCTTTCTTCTTCTTCAACTTGGACCCAATGTGCTTCTTCTTCAGTAATTGGCAATGAAAAGACTAAGAAGAAGATTACGTAGCTGAAATGTGCCTGAGAATGGTTGAGAAGAGAAGAGGGAGAGCTTATTGATTTTATATTAAGGTTAATATTTGATTGTACCATAAAATTAAAATATTATATTATTCAAGGGTAATTTGTGGATAAATATAAAGTGTATTGAAAATAAATTATATATTTAAATAGATGGTTGTTATTTACCATTACTTTTTTACTTTATACCACCACCCACTTCCTTGAACCCTCACCCAACAAAACGAGTCCCCTCCATTTTCTTTGAGCCCCACCGTAATACCAACTATACCCCTAAGCCCAAACCTAAACCCTAGTCTCTAACCCCAAACCCAAACCCAAACCCTAACCCTCATCCCATCCCCACCAACTCCGACAACCATCGTCGTTATCTCCAATGGCCAATCCGCAGACCATTTTTGCCCCCTTCTTTCCTTTTCTTCTTCTCCATCTTCTACTTCTCCTCTCACTCCTACCACCGTCGATGACCCCTTTCCTCCAATGGCGACCTCCTCCAATCGCGCTCGCTGCCCTCTCTCATGTGTCACCCCATGCTCCTTCATGACCCAACCACGTCATTGTCCCTACTGGCCCATAACCTCTCGTCATCGTTGTTGCCTCTCGACATCGCGACCCCACCATGTTGTCACCCCTGCTTGCCTTTCGCAGTCGTGACCCAACCATTTCGAATCAGATTTGAAGAGAAGGGAATGACAAAGGAGAGAGAAAAAGAAGAGGGCTAGGGTTAGGGTTTCAAGAGAAGAGACAGAATAAGAAGAAAAATAGAAAGAAGATAAGTAAAACGATAGTGGCAGCAACGGTGGGTGGTAAGTAGTGATAGCAGTGGTGCAATGATGAAAAGAAGAAGAAGAAGGGAGAGAAGAGTGTTGGGATAATGGCAGTGGTCGGGGGTGACAAGAAGGTGGACAGCCGACGTGGTGGACGACCGGCGTGCCGGAGGTGATAGAATTAGGGTTAGGGTTTCGAAAATTAGGATTAGAGGGTTAGGGATGAGAGTATAAATGGAATTTTTGAACAAAATTAAAATTAAAAAAAAATTAAAGAGTGGAAATCTAAAGAAATAAAGTAAATTTAAATAGCAACCCTCATTTAAATAATTTAATCCCTCATTTAGGATATGAAAGGCACTTTATTTTAAGACCACTGGATGGGCCATTCGAAAGTGCCAAAAATGGCAAAGAATTTTTGGGCCATTGAATGGGTCACTTTTAATGCCATCTAAGGCCAAGACTTTTGGTGTCACATGGACTGGCCCATGAAAGTAACTAGCAAAGGTCACTCTTATATATTTGTTTGGCTTTTTTACTAGCCGGTCCCAATATTTGAATCTATTACCCATTAGGTCCTAAGTTTCTATTCATGCACTAGCAAATCCTATTATATTTTTTTTATCCCAATTTTACCCCTATTGTTATACTTCAAACGTTTGGTTTGGATTTTTTTGGTTCTATTTGATTATTGTGAGCTTTTGGGAGCAGGAATTTGAATATGGAACTGATTCCTGAGTGAATGGAACTGATTTACTTGGAGATTATCGGTGAGTGAAATCTGTTTGCAGTTTGGAGTTGAGTTATAATTGATTCGGAGTTGATTGCAGTTGATAATCATGGAGTTCTGCTGCGACTGTAGTTGATTTTTGCGATCAGGTTCGCGATTTTGTTAGGTTTTTGGTTCATGTGATTGATATACATATATGTATATATATATATATATGCAATTATATGATTCTACGATTCTTTGAGTTTGTGATTTTGATTTGGTTTTTGATATTATTGTTATGATGTTATTGTTTCTGATATTGAATTTTTATTTTGATGATGACATTGAAAGATTTGAGATATGTATATGTGATGAATATTAAATTTTTTTTGTTGCAAAATTATTTTGGTTGAACACAGTTGCTGATTTGTTATTTTCTATTGTGATAAAATTTATCAGTGAGTATGGGAATAGGAGATGAAAAGTTGCATAGTGGTTTAATTGTGTAGGTAATTTTTGTTATTTTCTATAGTGATAAAATTTGTCACTGTTGGTTTTTGGATGTGTTTGAGTTGGTTGATAATTTTATCACGGTATTAGAACTTGTTTTAGTTTGTTTGAGTTGTTTATTGAAATATAATTTTTGTTTGTGACAGGATTTATAATGATGGATAATTCTTTGTTTCTTATGTACAAGTTTAGAGGTGTGACATTGGTTATCAAGTATAATGATAGATTTAATTTCAAGGATTTAGTATATAAATTGTGTGCAAAATAGAGTGAGTTAGTTGGCAGTTCTTTGAATCTTTCATACTCAATACCTGGACATTCTTGTTGTGGTCTAGAAAGTAAAGAGGATTTGGGGAGGTTATGGTTGGACTTGCACTTTCTTGTGATATTCATCGTATTGATGTTTTTGTTAAGTGTTGTTCTTTGGGTGAAGGTTATATGATTTGTAATGGTGAAACTAGTATTAGTAGTGTTATTTGTGAAACTGACTTTTTGCCTTCATTTTATTCAAATTAATGGAAACCTTTGCTCTCCGATGGTTGGGTTAATTGTATGAAAGGAGTGGGACAAAGGTTTGCTCAAGGAATTGTTGAATTTCGGGATGCGTTGTCAAAGTATTCTATTCATTCCGGTTTTGATTTTGATTTTGATTTTGTTAAAAATGATAAGGATCGTGTCACTGTTCATTGTAAGAGAAGGGTTGATTTGGGATGTTTATAGAGCGTGCATGCTATATTGGAAAATTCTAGTAAAGCTTTTGTTATTAAACAATTTGATGATGTTCATACGTGTGGATCTTCTTTTCGTATAGTTAAGCATGCTAGGATGACTTCGAGTGTGATTGGTGAGATAATTTCAAGTGAGGTTCGTAATAAGCCTTTGACATCAGTTAGTGTGGTGGTTTATGATTTCAAGGATTAATATGGAACAGAAGTTTCTTATCAACAAGCTTGGATGGGTGTTGAAAAAGCAAGAAGTGTTGTTTTTGGTGACTATTCATCGTCATTTGACGATCTTCGTTGGTATGTTGATGCCGCTAATGATGTTAATCCGGGAAGTGTTTTTGATATGGAATTGTTATTGATAGTAAAGAAAGACATTTCCAAAGGTTGTTTGCGCTTTTAAAGCATGTATTCATGGTTTCAAGTATTGTCAGCCTGTGTTGATGCTTGATGGAACTTTCTTGAAATGAAGACACAAAGGTTGTTTATTGGCTACTACGACAAAAGACAGTAATCAAGGTATATTTTGTGTCTATTTGTTATTATTTTTAAAACAGTGATAATTTTATCATTTTTTGTTATTGGAATCTATTAGTGATAAATTAATCATTGGTTGGTTGAGTATGCTGTATACTTTTGTTAAATTTTTATATTTATACACTAATAAATTTATCATTGATTGATTATATATGTTGTATGCTGCTGTTGAATTTTTATAGTTATACTATGATAAATTTATCTATGATTTGTGCTATATGCTATATACTTTGCATTTTGCTTTTGTTTTCTAACTTTTTTAATTTGTTACTGATAAAGTGTATATATATATATATTGTAGGTTTATATCTATTATGTTTTGCCATTGTTGATAGTGAAAGTTATCACAATTGGTATTGGTTCTTGTCAAAGTTATTGGTTATTTTGATTGCGAGAAAGGATATTGCATTTGTGATTGATCAACATGGAGGTTTACAGAAAGCTTTAGCTGACGTGCTTCCGTTTTCTTCTCATTAGTTTTGTCTAATGCATTTGAAGACAAATTTGAAGACTTATTTGTCAGTGAAGAGTCGTGAATCTAAAGAGTATTTACTTTTGCTTACTCTTTTTAGTAGATGTGCACATGCTCCTACTATTGAGTTGTTTAATGAGCTATTTAAAGAATTTAAGGGTCGTTGTGGTCGTAGTGTTCAGAAATTTCTTGAGGATTTGCCTAATGAACGTCGGTGTAACACTTATTTTCAAGGTAAGATGTATGGTGAAATGTGCACAAATGTTACGGAATCTTTTAATTCATGGATTAGGGATAAGCTCCATTTGTTTTCAACTAATCTTGCTGATGTTGTATGTGTGAAACTAATAGAGCAATTTTTAAATCAGAGAGAAGTTGGGAATAAGTGGAATCGTATTGTTTGTTCTTTTGCAGAGAAAAAGTTAGAAGAAGCTTTTAATGATTCAAAGGCATCGATAGTTAAGAAATATAGCGATGACATTTATGAAATCCAATTGGGTCATTCAGTTATGGTTGATATTAGAAAATGTTCTTGTTCTTGTCGATTGTAGGAAATTGATTATTTTCCTTGCAAACATGGTTTTTGTGCTATAAAGAGGAGTGTGAAGGATCTGAATTGTTTTCTTGATGATTACTACCATGTTCGTAGTTATTGTGATTTGTATTTGCATTCTATCTATCCAGTTCCTAATATGTGGAAACCAAATGTAGTTGTTGATAATGACGTTGTTTTACCTCATCTTTGTAAGAGATCAGTTGGATGTCCAAGAGCAGAGAGAATATCTTCTAAGGGCGAAATCAAGAGAATTAGGCGCAGTAGGTGTGGAAAGATGGGAACTCATAATCGGAAGACATGTAAACAAGCTTTGGTTTAGTTGTGTTGATTTTAATTCAATTACTTTGTTGAGAGTTGAAGGGTGTTAGTTGCATTGAATGATTGAGTATTTTTTGAAAGATATATCATTTCGGTAGTTGCATTGGATGATTGAGGAATTTTTTGAATGGAAATTATATTTTTTTCTCATATTTTTACAAGATTAAGTTTCACATATTTATATTTTTTGATTTTGGTTAAATGTAGTTGTTGTTTTTGATTTTTTCTATAGTGGCAAATTTATCACTAGTTGGTTAGGATGAGTTAGTGGATTATTTGTTTTTAAGAGTGATAAATTTATCATTGTCTGAATGAAGTAATCAAGCATTAATGGATTGTTGAATTTTGTTATTTTCAAGAATGATAAATTTATTACTAACTGTATGGGAAGAGTTGATGGTTTCTTACATTTATATCAGTGGCTGATAAATTTATCACTGTTATATCCTACCAAATGTTTTTTTTCTACAGTGATAAACTTATCACTGCCTTAAACCCAACACAAATCAATTGTAGGCAGCTTGAGGCTAAGTTTCCCAATCTGTCCTACATAACTGCCACTATGCCATTAACTATAAGTGGGATTCTTGAAGTAAAATATTTTGAGTTTGCAATTCATTTTCACTTTAAATTGTTCAACATTTCAATCTAGGAAATGCTTTAGCCTTGTCATGTTCAGATGCAATAGTTTAAGTCAGTGATAAATTTATTTCCAAACTTGGAAATATCTACAAACTGTAACAATGTTTTAATTTCCAATTTCAAAAATGTAACAATGTTGTGTTTTAATTTTCAATTCAGGTAATTTTTTAATTATTTTTTTATAGTGTTTTGTTTACTTGAATTGGGAAAAAAAGAATGAGAGAGAGAGAGTTACTGGTTTTTGTTAGTTTGAATAGTGACGTTATTGGTTTTTATTAGTTTGAATAGTGATAAATTTATCAATGCAAAAAAAAAAAAAAAAAAAAAAAAGTGTCTTCTTAATAATCAAGGGATTTAAACCTGTTATTAATCTTTAAATTTGACAAAAATAATCAGATTATAATCAATATTTTGAATGCTTCATTCAAGCATGAATAGTAAATTAGAGAGCAAGAGAATTGAAGCAAAGTAATATTCATTCAAGCATGAATAGTAAATTTGACATTGTAACAACCAAGTATTGTAATATTCATTGAAGCAAAGTAAAAACCAAAATGACCGAAATATAGGTAACATTGTAACAACCAAACAAGAAAAATATGTGAACTATTCACATTGTAACAACCAAATTAATCAATGTTTTCTTTTGTTTTCTTCTCTTCCAGATCTGTTGATTGTTGTGGAGTCAATTCATCAATATTTTCTTTTGTTTTGTCTTCCACATCTGCTAATTCTTGTGGAGGCAAGTCATCAATGTTTTCATCAACTATTTGTTGTAGAACAATTTGTTTGTTAGTCAAGAAGATAGTTAATATATTGGCTCTCAATTGATTACTTTATTCATCGGAAAAGTAGTAGGTATTATGTTGTTGTTAGAAACATGTTGTCTCATGATATAGCAAACAATGATTTCACAATCAAGCCTGCAAAATCATTTTGAGAACAAAATATTAGCATTTGGTTTCATTGCATTTTTTTTTATAAGAGTGTTTTGTTATTGATAAACTTACGAAGTGTCTCCTTGTTGTGGGTTATTTATGACACTCTTTGTCTATTGTTGAAATTTATCAAGGGCGATGAGAGTAGGTTGCTCATCCTTTATGTACTTGTCAATAATCTTTATCACTGAATTAGACAAATTGTGACAAATTTATCACTCAATTAGCCAAATTAAGCAAATGTATCACTGCATAGCAAATTTTACATTTCAGATTGCAAATGAACATGAAGATATCATAATGAGGATGAATACTACTAATAATTTTAAATTTATAACATATTTTACAAATTTAAAATTAAAATTTATATGCTATAAATTTAAACAACATAGAAAATATGCTTTTAACTTGAACCTATTCACATTTTATGTATATCAGAAATGCACATCAAATGAGTGTCCCCTATCATCCCCTTAGGCTATTAAAGTAACTAAAACTAATATCACTTATTCTCCAAAAAGTAAAACTTACTGAATTGATTTAAAACCACAAAATGCTAACCACATTCAATTTACTAGGGGTTTTCATGGGTCGGTAAGGCTCGGGTTTATCTATGGCCCGCCAGCCGAACCGACACCTTCGGGTTGAAATATCAACCATCCATTGTTGACTGAACTGTGGATCGAAATCGACCGAATCAAAGACTTTAGATTGATGGTCGGATCAGTCGAGTTCTAATACTTGGTAAGGTGGAGAAAAAATTATGAAAAAGGAAATTGAACCCACACACACACACACATACATATATATATATATATAAACCTATGACAGAGAGTAGATGAAAAAAATGCAAAAAAATGAAAAAAGATAGACAGATTCAACATGTCACACTCATCACCATTGTCATCACTAATCGCCATCGCCGTTCATTTACCCCACCGCCATCGCTCATTGCAGCTGCAATCATCGCTATCACTCATCGTCGCCGTTGTTAACTGTCTCGTCCACCACAGCCACCACCACTTACGAAATAAATAGAGAAGGAAAAAGAAAGAGAAATAGAAACAAAGGAGGGAGAGAGAAGCAATGGAGAGGGGAGATCGTCTTCAAAACAAAAGAAGAAAAATGATAGAAAAAAAAGGGCAGAGAAGAAAGTGAAACATATTTCATTTTTTTGTCATCCTAGGGTTTATGATAGAGACAATAAGGGGCATTGAATGTATAAAAAGTAGGAATAGTCTATGACAAGACTTTGTGTACTTCCAAGACAAATATTATATTAGTTAAATATTGAACTAGAGAGAGATAAACATAGGTTAGCGAGAAAGTCTTTCTTCGGATAGAAAGAGACAAACATTGGTTAGTGGGAAAGACAGACATCAATTAATGACAAAGAGATACATTTCAAATGCCTACTAAATTTGTGGCTATTCTTTTAATAAAATGTCGGTTGGTTCGGCTTAGGCGGTTCTACTTTTCTCAACCCATTTCCGACCGTTAAAAAAAATATTCCAAATTTTTTCAACCGCAACCGACCGTTCTCTGTGACGAAGCCAACCGTTTTGGCTCGGTTCAGCTTGGGTCGAACGGTTCAGCCGAGTCGGTCAATAATTTGAACAGCCCTACAATTTACCAACAATCAACTCAACTTCACAACATAAACAAAAATGCATAAATAAATAATTTTATACTACGGATGAAATGCCATGAAGATTTATCAGTCAATTAAGTTAAGCAAACAAACAAATGTTATACACTGAAGATTAAGAAGAATTTATCACTCAACTAGGCAAACTATGAAGAATTTATCACTCAATTAGTCAAATTAAGCAAATCTATCATTAGCAAAATTTAGATTTCAAATTGCAAATGAATATGAAGATATCATGATGAAGATGAATACAACTGATAATTTATCACTGCATAATACAGAAAATCAACATACATAGGTTGGAGTCAAATTTAATTTATGCAATTAGGATTATGAAAGAAGAATGGGAGATGAGTATTACTCACGTTTTATCGGCTTGATTATCGGAGATCAACTAAACTGGGAGAGAGAAGTATGTCAAAAAATGCCAGACATGTCTTCAAAATCTAGATTTCTTCCAAATCTCAATCAAAACGTGGAAGATTAAGAAAGGTTATACAAAAGTTATACACATGAATTAATTTAAGCAAACAAAGGTTATTTGAAGCACCATTTACATCTAAGATATATTATTATCTTAGGTGCCGTTTGGTAACACTTACGTTTTCAGTTTTCTGTTTATATTTACAAAAATTTTAAAAATTCAAATAAAAACTTGTTTGGTAAATTTTTTGATTTATAAATCAGTGGTCTCAGTTTATAAATTTGGCAAAAAAATGAAAACACGAAAAATGTGTTTCCATTTTGAGTTTTCAGTTTTTTTTTTTTTACCACCCGACACTAGCCACCACCCGCCACCATTTTCCACCACCGTCTTCTGCCACCACCAACCACCACCCACCACCCACCCCCACCACCACCTGCCACCACCACTTACCACCCACCTGCCACCACCACTTACCACCCACCTGCCACCACCACCCACCACCCACCTGCCACCCACTCGCCACCACCACCACCACTCACCTGCCATCCACCCGCCACCACCCACCCCGCCACTACCATCTACCGCTCGCCACTCGCTACCTACTTGCCACCACCACTCACCACCTACCTGCCACCACAAGCCACCCACCACCACTACCACCAGCCACCTGCCACCTATCCGCCACCACCACCCACTACCCACCACCACCACCACCACCATCACCACCACCCACCACCCATCCGCCACCCACCACCACTACCATCACCACCACCCACTCGCTACCACCTACCACCTACCACCGTCACCACCACCACCACCACCACCCACCACCACACCTGCCACCACCACCCGCGACCACCACCCACTCGCTACCACCACCACCCGCCACCGTTACCCACCCACCATCACCATCCACCCGCCACCACCTGCCATCCGCCACCTACCCGCCACCACCACCCACTCGCTACCACCCACCACCCGCTACCGTCACCCACCTACCCATCCACCACCACCACTCGCCACCTACCCGCCACCACTACCCACTCGCCACCACCACCCGCCATCTACCACCACCTGCACCACCACCCACCACCCGCCACCACAGCCACCATAACCACCACCACCACCCACCAGCTACCCACCACTTTCTACCACCGTTTTCCGCCGCCACTTGCCACCACTTGCCATTTTTCACTCTTTTTTATATTTTTAAAATTTTTTAAACATTTTGTCAATTACCAAATGCGTTTGTAGTTTATGTTTTTCTAAAAATAAACAAAAAATAAACAAAAACCAGTTTATAAAATTTTTGTAAATATAAACTGAAAACGTAAACGTTACCAAACACACCCTTAATAATAGACATTTTGGTGCACAATATGGTTTTATCTTCGACAAGATAAAAAATTTGTTCATTTTGTTTTACGTTCAAAACTTATCATAACTTGTTTGTGCTAGTTAAGAAGTTTGTTGAAATGTGGTCTAACTATAGTAAAATAACCTCAATTCTAATACACAAGTTTTGATTAGATTACTAGAACACGTGTCAGATAACCATCAAAATTCGAACTAACAAACCATAATCTAGCTTCAGTGATAAATTTGACTAACTTCTTGTCAAAATTTTCTATATGCTTTTAACTTGAACTAGTTCACATTTTATGTATTTTAGAATACACATCAAATGAGTGTCATCTACCATCTGCTTAGGGTCCTAACATAACCAAAACTAATATCACTCATTTGAAAAGGTAAACAAAGGTTATGCACTGAAGATTAATCTTATTTATCATTGAACTAGGCAAACTATGAAGAATTTATCACTCAATTAGGCAAATTAAGGAAATATATCACTGTATAACAAAATTTAGATTGCAAATTGCAAATGAGCATAAAGATATCATGATGAAAATGAATATGACTGATAATTATCATTGTATAATATAGAAAATCAACATGAAGAATTTATCACTGAACTAGGCAAACTATGAAGAATGTATCACTCAATTAGGATAATCAAATTAATCAAATTTATCACTTATAGAAAAATTTGATTGCAAATTGCAAATGAACATGAAGATGAATACGATTGATAAATTCTTCTTAGTTTAATACAGAAAATCAACATACATAGATTCAAGTCACATTTAATTTACATAATTGGGGTTATGAAAGAAGAATGAAAGATGAGTATGACTCATGTTTTATCGAAATGATTATCAGAGATCAACCAAACCAGCAGAGATGAGTTTGTTCGAATCTCAATCAACACATCTTGATCAAAACGATGGAGATCTCTTCGAAATTTTGATTTCTATGCAATTTGGATCAAAGGTGTGAGAGATCCCTTCAGAATGAAAATGCTAGAGATCTCGTGGATTGTTCAAAATCGGCAAAACCCGTCTGAAAGATGATTGAGAAATCATGTGTCTTTCACGCACACATTTGGGAGGGAGAGAAGTTGTGAGCAACGGTGTGTTTCACGCTTGTGATAACCAAGGGTAAAATTGAAAAACAAAAATGAGAGGACTTGATGGGTATTAAGATTGAAAAATGGGACCGACCAGTAACTTCCCCTATTTGTTTTGGGAAAGGTTATAGTACACACCCCTTATAATTAAAGGGTGTGTACAGTATGCACTTTATAATTAAAGAAAAAAATAATGTAATTTTATATTTTTTTAGACATAACTTAAAAAAAAAAAGTCATAATCCAACAATACATGAGGCATAACCAAAGATCTCATGAGTCATAACTAAAGAAAAATTAGTCATAACTAAAGAAGAAAATGACATAATTTAAGGGAGCATATGGTAGAGGGTGCGGATAGTAAAATTTCCCATTGATTTTTAGCACAAGTGTGAAGTGATTCAATTGAAAGTTATGTTATGAAAATTCATGAAATCTGTTAAATATAGTATATACATTCTCTTCATATTTATATCCATATTGTATTCATTACCATACTTAGGATTACCATACGTAACTCTCTTTCCTCCAATATAAAGGAGTCTTGTATTTATTATTTATACACTAATGATTACTATAGAGTTTTTCTTTTCTCTCACTCTCTTCCTCTATCTAATATTATAACTTGGTATCAGAGCTAAGGGTTTTCTCTTAAACTCCCCGTTTATTCTTCAACTGCATTATCACGCTGCTTCTATCATCATCAAACCATCAGTTCATACTGTTTTATGTGTATCGCTACTGTTTTAACCATTTGACTACACTAGGCTATTTGCCGCCAAAAACATCTTTATTGGACTTCAGACGTGCCCTCACGCGTCGCCCAAAGAGAGGCGTGTCACGCCCCCTCGTAGCCACACTCTCCATGCGCATTCACGCACGCTTTTTTAGCACTCTGTGTTGCTAACATAAGCACTAGCAGCGTTCCAGCCGTTTATATCGTGCTGTCTCAGCCTAGCCGCGCCTTTGTGCCTTCCTTGCTACGTCATCCTATATCAACGCTATCTAACATCAGCTTTTGTGCTTCTACGCACGTCATCAGCGCTCTTGTGCCTCTACCGCTGTCGTGCACCGTGTACTTCCTCTGCTATTGTATGTTGCGCCTCAGCCTCAGCACCCCTGCACCCCTATCGCTATCGTGCGCCGCGTCTCCTCTACTATCATGTGCCTCACCTTATTATTAGCCTATTTTTGCACCTGGACATCTATTTTTGGGCCAATTTAGCTGGTACCAACTATTTTCGATCCTCTGATTCACTCACTACAGAAATTACATTTTTCCCGACCAAATTTGCCGACTAACTTTTATTTAGTCGCAAAAAAATTTCATTTGGCGACTAAATAAAAATTTGGTCGGCAAAGGTTTGGATTTTTGCCGACCAATATTTTTTAGCTGCCAAAATATAATTTTCTGCGACCAAATTTGAAATTTGGTCAGCAAAAGTCGAAGAGGAAAGAGAAAAAAAAAAGTGGGAATGAAAAAACTTTTAGCGACTAAAATATTTTGGTCACGGATAATAAAACTACGCCATTTTGGTGGTATTGAACTAAATTTTGGCAAATACCGACTAAAGTTTGGTCAGCGTTAATTTAAGTTTTAGGCTACTAAATATTTTTAGTCAGGAAATATAACTTTTTGCCGACTAAAAAACATTTAGTTGCCAAAAACAGGCATATTATTTTGATTTCTCTTTGGCGACCAAACAAATTAGTCGGCAAATATTAAGTTTTGGTGACAAAATAAAATTAGTCGTGCTTATATTACTTTTTCCGACCAAAATATTTATTAGTCGCCAAATTAAAACTTTTGGCAACAAAGATTTTAGTTACCGTTGATTTAGATTTGGCTACAAAACTTGATAGTCGTCATATATGTATATTTTTAGACCAAAACTAAATTTAGTCGCTGAAGGTAAAAAAAAAAAGAAAAAAGAGGGAATTCATTTATTGGCTCCCGCCCCTTTCTTTGTTAGACAACAAGTTCAAACCTTTCACACAAATTGTCCTTCACTGCCAAACCTCACAGAAAAGCACCTGTCCGTAGCACATCGCCACGACCACTACCGCAAATCACCACCGCCACAGCCGGAGATCACAGGTTCTCTCTCTCTCTCTCTCTCTCTCGCTCTCGGTCTATCTATGTGTGTCTATCTCTCTCTCTCTTTCTATTGCTCTTGGTCTGCCTGTGTGTGTGTGTCTCTCTCTCTCGCTTGAGCTATCTCGCTCTGAGGCTCTCTCTGTCTCTCTCTCTCTCTCCCTTCCTCTATTTCCCCTTTTCTGATTGTTGCTTTACGATTTTATATGCTTGATTCAGTTTAATTTCGTGTTGTTTTATGAAATTGGTTTGGTTGTTGTAGTTTGATTTCGAAACTTCTAGGGTTTGATTTCTACACAGAAATCCCAAATTCAAGCTCAAAACAGCCCATCCAAATTTTGTGTTTAGAAAGTGTTGATTTCTCAAAAACTTTTGGTTTATGAGTACATGCAGATGGGTAGCTTAGAGGATCATCTTTTTGGTAATACTTGACTATGAAATGCAATCATTAAATTTAATGTATATTATTTCTTTTCCTTAAATCAGTTTGTCCTTGTTTATTTGAACATTCTCATCAAATTTATTGAAATATTGGTTGTTACCACAAGAATTGAATTGTATGACTTGTTGTTTCAAATTTTGTTTATCTAAATATGGTCTCTTCTTTCTTCAGTGAATTACAGGCATTTGGTTTAGGGGACAATAGTTTGAGGAAATTAAAATAGGACTGAAATTGCAAGCATTTATTGAGGGAGATGATAGTTTGTGAGATTTTAGATGCTTGAAAGCATGTCTATACCGCTTCCCGTCCCCGTGATGAAAATTTTGTAGATTGGCCACTAGGGGAAGGTGTGAGGTTCGTCAAGTATTACCTATTTAAGTGTGATGGTGTCCCTTGTATTACCTATTTAACTGTGATTGTTTTTGTTTGGTTGTTCTTACTGCTTGAGCCTTCACCAGTGTACTTAATTGACTGCTAGTTACTTAAGAGGCTCAGGATTTGCTTAACTTGTGGAGGGAAAAGGTTATTGCCTCTACACTTGTATGAATGTACCATTTAGACTGAAATGATGTCTCCTTTTCCAGTACAAATTTCACGAAGTTCTATTTTTTCTGCACTAAATATTCGAAGGATGTGTTTTACAGTATGGATCTTGGAATGTTGTACACCCTAGGGATTGCACAATGCATTTCTTATTAGTTTACTTCATACATATGTTTTTTGGTTAGAATTTTTTCACTGCAACTACAAATGGATACTGATTTCACTTATGAAGCCAATTCATATTATAAGCTAACACTCAAGTGGATGACCCGTGTTGTGAACAATATCTTAATATGCATGCATCTTTTTTTCTTCTTCACATTTTTGTCATGATAATTTTGATGCTTTTTCCTCAGCATTCAATGTTGATATTGGAGATGGCAAGGCTACTCGTAAATTGCCCCATAATCGATCAAGTAAGTTAATGCTTCTCAGCTTTTTGTTATGATTCAGAGGTATAATGTAAAGGCTAAAGCTATTGTGTCATTTATTTCCTAATTTACTTGGTGGATACTGATTGTTTTGTCTTTGTTGGAACATGTTCTGGTAACTTTATAGAACTGTGCATGAATCCATATCTAAGGAGCCATTACTTGGTGTAGTGTTAAAAGATTAATTCCCAGAAAAAAATGTTAGAAGATTGGGTTGTTCACTTCAGTGTGAAATGCTGGTTCAAGCCTGAGAGCCCCACCTTTTGCAAATAATACCAAGGTTCAGGCTCCAATCCACAACTTCACCAGCCTGCATTGATACAACTACTACTTGAACATGACTTTTATGTAGATTTATATATCATGGTCCAACTTAGTGTTAGTGTCAGAATGTGGAGAAATAGAGGGGGGTTGTGAGATGGGTTTGAGGTTTAATGGATCTTGATTGATTTGATGAAAGGCAGCCTGACGTAATTCATATAGATCAATGGAAAGGTGCAATGAGTTAGATTTGAGATAGAGAGTTACGGTTAGGTGGGGAGAGTTACAGTTTATTTGACTTATCACAAGTTTTTTTGCATGACATACCTTTTTTTTTTTTTTTTTTTTCTGTTTTTGTTGGACACAAATGCAACTTTTTATTTGGCATATTTTATGAACTTGAAGAGAATTGACAAATATAAACTTCTTTAGATTTGCCAATTTCATGAAGAAGTAACATCTACGTACATAAGTAGGTACCAAGGGCATGTGGTGTGCAGACTAGTGTATCTATATGTATATAATGTATGTAATAGATGTGTGTGTATGTGGGCATGAGATTACTACAATTAGGAATTAGCCCGAGGGTAAATGAAATCAGGCTTAAGGTTATAATTGGAGTTTAAAGTGCATAGGACATAGCAGGCATCGTGGACAGTGAAGGGTTAAAGGTAGACTAACCACATAACATATGTGTGTGTGTGTGTAGAATGAGGTCATGTTATAATTGTAAAGAAGTCAAAAGATGATGCAGAGGAGGCGGCCACAATCAGTGTCCCTAACATAATGGCGGGCAAATTTGAGGTAGCACTTATATAGTTATTCCTTCAAAAGGTTCGGATAGAATGAAAAACAATTTTTTGGTGAAGAATAAGACTCATAAGGAGGTAGTAGTTCCCTCCTTTTTGTATTATAGTTGTACACTTGTTCTGTAGTAGATGGAGTACCTAAAACTATGTTTTTTATTATTATATTGATCACTGGTTACGAGAATTAAGTTTATAACCACAAATTTATTTGAAGTGAGCAGCTCCTTTCATCTTTTAATATAGTAATACTTTGAAAACGAAAAATGTGTGTTTGAAATAATCACTGGTTGCTAGTATGTTTGGTTTAATCTGATCTCTTCTTCTTGAACTTCAAAACGATTTCGCCCATTTTTGCCCTAACTATATTGCTTCACTTTTTTGAAAGGCCACTTATTGTTCATCTTCCCTCTTGCTAGCCTTCGTTCCTCTAAGCTTCAACCCCTAACCTTCCTGTGCTCAAGATTGGGCCTATGCATCTCTTGCTTTACTCAACACTGCCTGCATTCGTCTTGGATTCGAATTTCACTCCCCAATCAGTAAGTCCTTCACCCTTGTAGCTATTTCTGCTTATTTCTAAAGATAGTGCATCAGTTACCAAATATGTACTTATGAACACAGAGGTCTAAACTAATATATACAAAAAACCTTGAAACACCATGAGTAAACCTGGAAACACACTGATTGGGACTAAGAACTAGTCTAGAACTGCTTCTTGTTGATCCCAAATCATGCTATGACCGAACTAGGCAACTGTTTGTGACCTTTAGGCCTATACCCCGACCGAAAAAAACGCAATTGATAATAAACTGAGCTATATGATCAATAACCGAGCTATAAACCTTAGCCGGTCCTGTTTCTTGACCGAACTGGGAATGGACTGTAACACAGTTGTAGCCGAGCAAGGCTTATTTTGCTTTGTCTATTTTACTTAGCCCGGTCCATTAACTGGGCATAACCCTTGTTATTTCCACTTTGCAGACTTGACTAGGTTGGCCAGACACACCCTTGCACCTTGCCCCAGGGCAATTTTGCTCAACCGAGCCACCCAAAGCTACCTCAGCGTCGGGCTAGGCATTCGTGTTCATTTGTAATATAACAATTTTAAGTATAATGGGTAAATACCGATTCCTAGTGGACTCACCTGGGGCCATGGCAGAATTTCGAAGGAAATACCACATCGCAGATGACGTCCATCTCTCCCTAGCCAAGCTAGACACAACGCCATAGGGCAAGTCAGGATTTGTTCCATTCACCGTGGTGTCTATTGTAGAGGGGGGACTTCGGTTCCCAGTCCAACCCTTGATCTGCGAATTCCTTAGGCAGACTAGGCTATGCCCCACACAACTATCCTCCAATACTTATAGAATAATAAATGGCATAGCCAAACTAAATCGCCGTCTTGACCTCAACCTTGGACTGGCCGAGCTTTTTCATCAATATTCGCTCGGTCAGAATGATGATGGTTGGGTATATTATCTTAGAGTAAGAAAGGGCCGAGAGAAAATCATCAAGAACACACCTGATAAAAACCTGAATGACGATGATTTTCTCTGGGTGTCTGGGAACTTTGAAGATCATGAAGCCCAGATACCGGGCTACAACATCAACTGGAACAAGGGGACAGCTGGTAAGGACAACTCGGTTTCATCTTTATTTGCTTATCAAAATAACTACCGTACTAACCCTTGTGTTCTTCGTTCGTTATGCAGATTTGAACCACCTGAAAACAACTTATGCTTACGTGAATCAAGAAGCACTCCAAGCCATGCTACGATACCGGCATCGAGACTGGACCTAGCTGCTCGACGAATAGCCGACCTATCGCTATAGGGGTAAGAGGAAAACCAGGGTAACCGACTTCTTCCTAGAACCCTCACCCGAGCCAGACCCCACTCTTCCCCAGATTAATCTAATTCCCTTGACTGAGGAACAAGAAATGGCAAAACAAAGGGCCGTGCGAGCTCTCATCACCGAGCAAACCCCCGCTGGTCACCAAACCGAACAAGCACCATCCGGTCACCCGCGCGAAACAGTGGTCGCGCTTCCAACCTCCAAGGCAACAACATCCAGGTCAAGTAAGCGTGCGCGCACCTTGTTGACCAAACCGCATCATTTGGTGGATGAGGAAGTGGCCGCACTACCAGACCCTGCGTCACCGAGCCCTAAGCCTGCCTGTTCCGGCCGAACAAGCCCTTCTGATTGGGTACCCTCAATATCCTACAAAAACTGAGTTGTATCCACTAAGGATTCAGTGGTGGCCGAGAAGGACCATCTGCTTGCATTTAATCTTTCCAAGAGTGTCTACTTGCCAGTAGACATGGATCACCATGATCACCTGACCGAGCTTAAGGCTATTCGCTCGGCGACGAAGTCCATGGTGCTTGTAAGTTTTTCCTCCCACCTATTAGTATCCAAATTTTCATCTATCCACTCGGTTTATCCTAACTACTACCTTTCCCCTTTGCAGGCTTTGCAAAAAAACCACATGGCCCACAAGCGTGTGCTTGAACTCCGCAAGACTGCTCCATCGACTGTGACTGATGCAAACGCCAGGGCGGCCGAACTGAAGGAGGCCCAGCTAAATTTGACCGAGCTGGAATCCGAAAACATGAGTCTTACCGAACTAGTCAACGTAGCAGAGGCCGATAAGCGAAAAGCACTGGCCGAGAAAAAATATCGCTACTTGCGTGAATTGGCCAAGTTGGAAAAGAAAAAGATTGCCGAGGTCACCGAGCTGAAGAAGTAGATGGAAGATGCTGAGGACCGAGACTTCAAAGAAGGGGAAGCAACCTATATCTTGCAGTGTGAGGCTGCTAAAGACATTTTTTTCAAATGCGGGTGGAAGGCTGTGGTTGTCAAGCTCGGGCAAGGGCAAGACACCGAGGTCTTTCTAAACCCTCCCCCTCACTTCATACCAAGCTACATGGAGGACTACGCCAACGCTGTCCAATAGAAGCTTCTCCAAGAGGGGGAGGAGGAAGAATCCCTTGAACCCAATAATGCCCTGCCAGCAAACACTGACCTCGGTCTCCAGCCTTCTTAGGCAGCTCAGGTGGATCCGCTCAGCCAACCGGTGCTAAGTACAGTTGAAAGGGTGCCTGTGGCCGACATAGCCCAGGAAGTCTTCGCCAAAACCGGCCTACCGAGTGGAAAGCCCGGGTTGATCTGGATGCCGATTTGGACAATCTTTTTTCCTGATTTTCTTAACCGGGCTACAAGCCCCTCCTCTTGTAATGGATTTCTAATGAATGAATCTTTTGTTTGCTTTTTGGCATATTTTTGTTTGGTCACTGTACTTTGTTCCAAGCTTAGCTAGCCTAATTTAACTCGACCTTCCCCTATTCTGCCCACCTTTTCTGGCCAAGATAAGCATCTCGGCTGGATGGCTACTCCAGGATCTAGATAAGTGTTGGTCAAACCTGCCAACCTTCTTTAGCCTAGATTTTTATCTCGGCTGAAGAAAGAAAAGTGTTGGTCAAACCTACCAACCTTCTTCAGCCTAGATCCTTATCTCGGCTGAAGAGAGAAAAGTATTGGTCAAACCTGCCAACCTTTTTCAGCTTAGATCCTTATCTCGGCTTTAGGGACGAGCTAAATGTTGGTCAAACCTACCAACTTTCTTGAGCTTGGATCCTTATCTCAGCTCAAGAAAAGAACTATGTTGGTCAAATCTGCCAACCTTCTTGGTTACCCCCAGTCGGCAATAAGTACGAACCATTTTACAAATAGAAAGGAATTTTCCTAGAAAAAAGTCTACTTGTTTTATTGAAAATAGAAAAATTACAAGTGTTTTTAAGAAAAAGATAAAAATAAAATAGTTTGAGATTGGCCGTGTTCCATGGTCTGGAAACAACCTTGCTGTCCATATCTTCTAAGTGATATGCCCATTTTCTTGCTAGACCAATCACTTTGTATGTTCCTTCCCAGTTAGGCTCTAACTTGCCATCTCTTGCTACAAAAGTGTTGCCGATTACTTTGTGTAGTACCCAATCTCCAATCTTAAATTGTCTTGGGTGCACTATTTTGTTGTATTTTATGGACAATTCTTGTTGATAAGAGGCAATGTGCACCAATGCCTTTTCTTTTCTTTCTTCTACAAGGTCGAGTTTGAGGGCTATGGCTTCACCATTCAAGTTTGGATCAAAATTCTCGCTTCTAATAGTGGGGAGGCTTACTTCCAGTGGGATTACAGCCTCCATGCCATAGGCCAATGAAAAGGGTGTTTCTCCAGTTGATCGCCGAGGTGTGGTACGGTAGGCCCATAAAACATGGGGAAGTTCCTCAGTCCACTTGCCTTTTGCTCTTTCCAACCTTTTCTTTAAACCGTCTAAGACTACTTTGTTGGAAGCCTCAGCTTGGCTATTAGCTTGGGGGTACGCCGGTGTAGAGTTGTAGAATTCTATCTTGTATTCCTCACAAAAGCCCCTAAAGATTTTGCCATCAAACTGAGTGCCGTTATCGGATATTAGAGCCTTGGGTATGCCAAACTGAGTTATGATGTTCTGCTAGACGAATTTCTTAACGTCTTTTTCTTTTATAGATGCGAGTGCTTCTGCCTTTACCCATTTTGTAAAATAGTCCGTTGCTGCGAGAAAGAACTTTTTGTTGCTGGGCGCAGTTGGGAGTGGTCCTACTATATCTAGGTTCCACATTGCGAAGGGCCATGGACTGGTCAACGGTAGAAGCTCTCTGGTTAGTTGATGTATTTGGTGTGCGAACTTCTAACATTTCTCATATCTCTTGACGTACTTCTCTGAATCTGCTTGCATGTACGGCCATCAATATCCCTTTGAAATTGCTCTGTAAGCCAGCAATCTTCCGCCTTGGTGACTTCCGTAGACGCCTTCATGTATTCCAAACAAAAATGCCTCGACCTTACGGGGATGGACACACTTCAAGTAAGGTCCTGTGAAGGATTTTTTGTACAATGCTAGTGATGGAGAGAGCCAAAATCGCAGTGATTTTGCTATAATTTTGTTAGCTTCTTTCTTTTCTTCAGATAAAATGCCATCTTTTAAAAATAATATGATGGGATCCATCTAGGAAGGGCCTAGCTTGGCATAACATGCTTCAGTCGTTTCGGATTCTTTAATACTTAGTCTGGGTAGAAAGTCAATCAGCAATGGGTGTGAGATAGATGTATCTTCCATTGACGCAAAATCGGCCAGCTCATCCGCTTTACTATTTTCCTTTCGGCCGATTTGCTCTATCCGAACTACTTCGAACTTCATGATCTCCTTTCTGACCAACTCTTGGTACTCAGCCATCTTATTATCCTTTGCCTCATAGTTGCCTGAAATCTGGTTGACTACTAGCTGAGAGTCATTGTACACCATCAACTCAGTGGCCTTCATGCGAAGTGCTGATTTTAAACCTGCCAGCAATACTTCATACTCTGCCTCGTTATTGGATGCTGGGAAGCCAAGGTTGACTGCTTGTTCAATTGTCAGGCCATCCAGTGAGATTTGGACTATGCCAAGTCCTACACCGTGCCTATTGGATGCTCCATCCAAGAAGAGTTTCCATATCTCTCCGACGAATAGCTTCCAGCAAGTGGAGGGATCGAATGATATCTTGAGATCATGGGTGTTGCTGATGTCTTCTTCCAGGTTAATGTCTGTCGTTGGGCTTTGATCTTCACTGTCTGACTGTCTCAAGTCTTTACTTTTTGGTGAGTCTTTGTTTGCAATGCTGCGGTCTCTTCTTTCTTTCCATCGTTTAGGGCTGAATAGCTTACTGTATAGTTGAGCGTCCTGCTTTGGGGGCTGCGCCATTCCTGCGGCACTGTCCCCCCTTCTTTCGGTTGCTTTGGTCAAATTGATTGGGTAACCATATTGACTGTCTGGTGCAAACTTGGCCACAAAGTCTGCCAAAGCTTGAGCCTTTATTACGGTTCTTGGTTGAAACTTAATGTCAAACTGCCCCAACTCCACTGCCCACTTCAAAATTCATTCAGAAAACCCTCTCAAACAAGGCTTTTAAGGGGAAGGCCTTCAAGACGATCACGGTGTGGACATGGAAGTAGTGCGACAATTTTCTTGAAGCCATCATCAAAGCTAAGGCTAGCTTTTCCAACGGCAGGTACCTTGTTTCAGCGCCCAACAATGTC
>JAPPVO010001831.1:0-32978 GCA_030407325.1 Camellia japonica | reverse complement strand
AATATTATTTAATCTCAGTTTGTCACGACCCGCTCCCCGTACCCAAGGGTTAAGCATCGTGATGGCCAATAACTGACGTTACCTCCGGCCAATTCATAAACAAATAAATAAACGCAAGCGGAAGTAAAATTTAAATGAGGGTACCAAAATAATCATCGGGGCTTCTATTTTTATTACAAAATGTATTGACCAAAAATGCCGATATTTACATAGAAAAATATCAACAAAAGTGCTGTGTGTGTCTATTCCGCAGCCCCGCATCTTAGACTTTCCAAAAGCTATTTCCTGAAAATTGATAAACAACTATAAGCACATGGCAGAGTGAGAATATTATACCAAGAGTATAAGGGACACGAAATAACCATGGATCGTTAGTCAGGCCAAAACATTTACATAACTCGGTTTGGTAAATAAATCATTTAAGTAGCAGAACTGAAATACAGAAATTATGTACATAAATAACCATAACCACGGTACAGAACAGAACAGAACAGAGGTCACAGAAGTGACAATCAGAATAGAGGTACGGATTCAAGAGGTGGCTCGTACGGATTCTAGAGGTGACTCCCACAATAGTGTAGCACTTAGATCCGCACAGCACTTTGGTCCGCACATAATAGAGGTACGGATTCAAGAGGTGGCTCGTACGGATTCTAGAGGTGGCTCCCACAATAGTGTAGCACTTAGCTCCACATAGCACTTTGGTCCGCACAAAACAGAGGTCAATGGATCCATGACAAACAGAGGACCACAAAGTGGTCAAGCAGAAGCCAATGGTTATTTAAGTCCCCCAAGGCGTGGGACTCCCGTGGTGGTACTTACAAAACATAATTGTTTATAAGGTCATAGTCAAATATTTTTTAAAATATAAACAAACATATCCATGAGTTTCCTTTTAAGCAAATAGGGTTCAGAAATAAAACCACGTAGCTGAAACCTTTATAAAACATAACTTTTAATAAAAACATAACTTATATAAAACAGATTTTGGTAAGTTAAAACATACGTAAAATACATTTTAGTGACTCAAGGTATAATATAACTCACCTTAACTTTAATACCTTACTCTTCCTTTCCACTATCAAAGACTCTTTTAACTTCCACTATTCTTTCCTTCTTCTTCTCTCTTTTCTTTCCTTTTCTTCTTTCCCTCCTCCTTCGCCCAGATCAGCGCCTCTATTTATAGGGAATAGGCGCATACGTGACTCAAATCAAGATTCGATTAATAATTATATAGATTCGTTCTTATCCTCAATAAATATTAAGATAATTACCTTTTAACTCAATATTTTAATATAATTATATAAATAAATTAATTCTTAATTAAATTACAAAAGTAGACCTCACAAATAATCTCGGTAAAATCTTATATATTTAGGTATATTTTGTATCTAATTTTATGATTGATTTCTGTTGGTAGCAAAACTAGAGGATGTATATTGCATATGCCATGATGACTAAACTCATTTGATTTTCAAAGAAATGAAGATGTAGTTTTGGGTCATCAATGAGCTCATCATTTTTATTTTTTTTTGGACTGCAGAGTTTGGGCCAATGGCCTTCATGATAAGCCAGTATTATGGACTTTCAAGCCCAATATGGCCCACCCAAAACATTAAGTTAATCAGCTATTGTTTATTTTATTAATTACTTTTTATTTTTGTCTTTTTTATGTTTTATTGGCTGGTAACTTACCAAAAAACAAAAATTAATACCAAGACAAGAATTAATAAAAAAAACTAACAAATGACATGCTTTGAAAGAATTGATGTGTCTCTTTTTCCTTTTTTTTTTTTTTTTTTTGTTAATGTTTTGTAATTGTGTGAGTTCACATGTCAGTTTAAGAAATTGGGAGGATTCTCACTTTCCACCACACAAACAACTCATAAAATATGCCCCACAAATCATGCGTGAAACAGCTCAATTAGATTTGGTGTATTGAAACTCTCGATACAATATAATATTAATAAATATACATTAAATGTATGTATATATATTAAAGATTGCAATATTTTGACCAACAAATTTACCTTATATCTAGGGTTAGGAGTTAAATATTGGGGTATGGGGTTACGAGCGCACAACAGTAACGGTTGTGTCTCTTTAAAAAAAAAAAAAAAAAAAAAAATTTGTTGTGCTTCAATGTGAGGCATATTACCAGTTGAATGAGAGGTTTTTTACGGGCTTAATTTTATTATCAGAACCATTCATTTTATAAGACTTGTTGAGTACTTAATGCATACCAAAAATTTTATTAATCTTATATCGGTAACCACTTGATCGAATTGCATATTTTTTATACTATTTCTCAAAAGAAAAACAAATTTTTTTTTTTAAAACGATAAATGTTATTGGATCAAATGGTTATCAATATCTTATTAATATGATTTTTGACATGCATGAAATACTCAACGAATCCTACAAAATAAACGATTCACATCATAAAAATAAGTCCCTAATAAGTCTCACATTGAGGCGTAACCCCATTCCCTAAATATTGAGGGGATGAACTCAATGAGCAAAATATTGTTAAGAGTGATATTATGTTAAAAATTGTGAATTGATTTTTTGATGTTTTAGTATTTTTTAGCTTTTTTAAAAAAAAATTCTAAATTTTTGATATTTTTTTAGTCAAAGTCAAAATTTCAAACGAGACCTCAAAAAAGTATTCAAAACTTAAAATGTATAGATCAAATTTATTTTGGGTGTAACCCATATCAAACCAAGTTTAAATTTGTAATATATATTCAAATTTTGAACACTTTTCTAATAATTTATTTTGCGCACATAATATTTTGATTTTTTTTAAAGATACTGATATTTTTACCAACAAATTTACCCTATATCTAGGGGTTTCTTTAGATATGATTATATCTAGGGTTAATAATAATTATTATTATTTTTGTTTCTATAGAAATTGAATATTGAATGGTTGAATTCAATGAGAAAAATATATATTTTTTAATAGGGTTTTCTGTGACAAGAATTGTTTACTTTCTGAGTTTGATAAGATTTGGTTATGAGGCCAAGAATTTCATTTCTTCCTAGAAGACAATCCCTAGGAAGTTGCTATAAAGATTTCTAGAATCTATAATTTAATAGTGATTGGGTCCAACATTTATAATTCTTTATGTAGTTTACCTTCCTAAATAAGTTGCTTAGAGAATATTATAGTTGGGTTTTTTTCACTAAAATATTGTCATCTAACACCATCATTGATCATAGAACCAAAAAGACTCATGAAAAGTAGGATCCACCTAGGTTAAAAACTTACATGATCAATGATAAACTAAATTATCAAATAAAATCATTTTGTCACTTTAGTTTTCTGTATTAAGAAATTGTTAATTACTTTATACTACTAATCAAATTATTACTAAGATTTGTGATCTAAACTCTCTAACGCGCATGATATACAAAATTTCATCTTTTCTCAACTCTCTTTAGAGTGCATGATATACAAAATTTTATCTTTCCCAACCCTCTTTTAGCTCGCGTGACGTACAAAAAAATATTTGCAAAGGTGTCGTTTGGTAACACTTACGTTTTTAGTTTTCTATTTATATTTATAAAAATTTTAAAAACTCACATAAAAACTTGTTTGGTAAATTTTAGATTTATAAATCAGTGGTCTCAGTTTATAAATTTGGCCAAAAAATGTAAACTCAAAAAATGTGTTTCCGTTTTGAGTTTTTTTTTTTACACCAACACTAGCCACCACCCGCCACCATTTTCCACCACCATCTTCTGCCACCATCACCCACCACTCGCCACTACCATCCACCGCTCGCCACCACCACCCGCCACCTACCTGCCACCACCACTCACCACCCACCTGCCACCACCATCCACCACCCGCCACCACCAGCCATCCACCACCACCAGCCACCTGCCACCACCAGCCACCAGCCACCCGCCACCACCCACCTGCCACCACTACCCACCGCCACCACCACCACCACCACCACCCACTCGCTACCATCCACCACCTACCACCGTCACCCACCACCACCACCACCACCACCACCCGCCACCACCCACTCGCTACACCCACCACCCGCCACCGTCACCCACCACCACCACCACCACCCGCCATCCGCCACCCACCTGCCACCACCACCACCACCCGCTACCACCACCCACTCACTACCACCGCCACCGCACCCACCACCACCACCACCACCACCACCCGCTACCCACCACCCACCGTCACTACTTTTCACCACCGTCTTCCGCCGCCACTTGCCATTTCTCACTTTTTTTTTTATATTTTTAAAATTTTTTAAACATTTTTTCAATTACCAAACGTGTTTGTAGTTTATGTTTTTCTAAAAATAAACAAAAAAATAAACAAAAATCAGTTTATATAATTTTTGTAAATATAAACTGAAAACGTAAATGTTATCAAACAGACCAAAAGTGTTGATGGTGGCAATTATAGCAAATTTAGTCACATAAAGCTACATCACATCATTGGCATAGAAAAGCATTGCTCTTAATATTGATAAGAGAAAACCTAATTAACGTGTTAACAAAGTGCGTATGGTAGAGTTTGAAGGAAAAAATTTAGACAATCTAAAAACGTATATTGAAAAGTTATTAAAAATAAAGTGTGAAGTATAGATTTAAATTTAGGCTAATGTGAAATATAATATGAATAAATGTAATTCATACATTTTATTTTTTAGAATAAATTTTTTTTTTTTTATTTTGTCACATACTTATCAGTTTTCTAATACTGTATAATAAACAATAAATCTATAGACACATAACTAACCACAAAACTAATCAAAATATTTTTTTTAAATTTTTTTTTATGACAAATTTCACCATATGATATGTACTATCATAATTGTTTTATATAGTTTATAATATATTAACAGTTATAATTCAAAGACAATCACTTTCAAGTCATTGTCACCAAAGTCCATAAATAAAGAAAAAATAAAAATAAAATATGGCAATTTATTGAGTTTCCAAAATGAGGCAGGAGTGGTGGGGTAAAAAAAAGCATAACATCTAAGTATATATATGTACAAGATATATCATCATGTATATATATGATCTATAAACAATTTGATCCAGCGATGCAATAATTACTTTGGTGCTATAACAGCTTAAAAAGGGTGTTGAGAGATCTCTGATACACCATAGCAGCTGTTGCAAGAAATTCTGCAGGTTGACTGAAGTTTTTTTTTTCCAAGAAATCTCTGTCTCTCTCTCTCTCTCTCCATCTCTGTCTCTCTTTCGCTTTCTCTCTCATCACAGAAAAAAGAGATGGGTAGTGGTTATTCTGGGGAACCAAACCTAGGAAATGAAAGATCTGGTTCTTCAGGGTCATCAAGGAAAGGGAAGAAGGGCAATTCAGACAAGCCTAAGCAGCCTCAGAGAGGACTTGGTGTTGCCCAGTTAGAGAAGATCAGATTGCATAGTCAAATGGGTTGTAGTAGCTATCTTCCTTCTCTTCATGCTCCTCCTTACCCCACTAACCTCAACCAGGTCTCGCTCTCTCTCTCTCTCTCTTCTCTCTCTCTCTCTCTCTATTGGATTTTGATGGAGATTTGTTGTCAAACATACATATGCAGGAGGATACGAGAATGCAAACAGCCTATTCATCAGTACCATCATCATCTTCCTTCTCTAATACATCATCATCCTCACCTTCTTATGGTATCCATGGCCAGCAAAACATCATGGTATGTTTGACTTGCTATGTTTAGTTTGATCAAAACACATTCAACTTGAGAATTCCATCTTGTCTCCTAATTTCATCTTCGTTTTTAATTTGTTGATCATCTTATGTTTTCTCTCAACATTCAACTTGAATTGCTGCGGATATGTGTCAACCTAATTAGATGTACCTTCTAGCGATGAAACTTATTATCTTTAATGAATAATTAAAAAGATCATTACTGATCAATTTTTTTTCTTTATTGTTGATGTTAATTTTCTCTATCAAACCTAATTCACCTCTCATAATGCATTCACAAGAGAGAGAGAGAGGGAGAGATCTAGGGTGCACAAAAACTAATATTCTTCTGATCAAGGTAATTAATTACACAAAATACCAACAAAATTTTCCTTGTATATTCAAAATGACTTCCTTTTATGTACTATATATGAATTTATATATGAAATGTTTCTTGAATTATATACCCTTCCCATTTTTTTTGAAGTGTTTGTTTCCAAACATAGAAATTAGTGTTAAACCTATAGGTACTTGTTGCTTCCAATGCTTCATCATTTCTCATCCTCATCATCATCACCATCATCATGACTTGAGAGAGAGTAGGAAATTGAATTTTGATTTTCCTAATTGCTGGTGCTGTTTTTCCTTTTTTTTCTTGTTACTTTTATTGACTGTACATTTATTGTTGTATGTTTGCTCGAAATAGATTTGTAACAGTAACTGAATCAGTCAAAATTTTACTTTATTACAGATGGGGATGGTAGATTTAGAAAAAGCAAATATCAGATATGCTGATCATTCCCAACCCAGTACAACAGCAAGGTTCCTACCAAATTTTTTTCGTAGTGATCAACTTAGGAAATATTGTTTTTATTGCACATTTGATTTCTAATCAACATGTGAAATTCTCTAAAACAGATGGAACCCTGGCAATAGCATGTCGGAGACCCAACATTTTGCACAACCCGGCATTCCAAGACACTTTCTGAACCAACAAGTTGAGGTAATGCCCATAATTTCTATATACTTCTGGACCATTGCTATCATGAACATGTAATAGTATCGAGATATATATCAATATTGGTGATACAGTTATATATTGGTTGATATTGGACAGCATCAGCCAATATGTCAATGAATGTCAATATCATTAGTCCAAAATCATGATACCTATCGACCAATATTTAAAACTCTGAATAACAAGTTCTTTCCAACAATTCATGATGTAGGACTCACTGCAGAAGAAAAGAAAGAAAGACCGGAGTACAGATTCAATAGGCAGCAGTCAGAACTCCGAAAGTGACAGTCAAGAACTGGATTTGGAGCTTAGACTTTCACTTTAGCCTGAACTTTCCTGCTATTCAATGTATGGATTCACTTTTTTTCTTTTTTCTTTTTTTTTTTGGTCATCTCTTACTTACAATTTGAAAGATGAGTGCAACAAGTTGGATTGCAAAGTTGCCCACAAGTTGAGCAGCTTGATGGACTTGTGTTATAACATTTTCATCTGGAATAACTCGCTTGTGTGTAATGGATGTTAGATTGACTTTCTGCAGAAAACAAATGAAATTTTCTTGTGACATTTCAAACACTTGTATAGAAGTGAGAATGTCATTGTTCATTGCAAGCATTTTGCATTATTTTATGCAGTAACAAGAAACTTCAAAGCAAATGACACTTAGGTCATGTTTGATCTTGGATTTGAGTAGGAATTTGCCGGAGGGAGAACAAAAATGGAGAGAAAAGTGACAAAAATGACATCTTTTCCTTCCCTTTTTATTTTCCCTTCACAAATTCCTACTTAAATTCAAGATCAAAAAGAATTAGAGTTGGAGCTAAGGCTTTCACTTCTATGTGCAATTTTCTACAGTTCAATGTATGCATTCACTCTTTTTTGTCATCTTTTTGGTAATTTGAAAGTTTAGCATAACTGATTGGATTTTCAAAGTTGTGTTGAGCAACTTGATGGACTGCTCTCTCTCTCTCTCTCCCTCACAGAAACATTATTAATCATGAAAAATTGGATTTTCCCAAGACCTACAACTCATTTATAGAACACCTAAAACTACTAAAAATAGGAAAACATAACACTTTACTAACAAAATATTAAATAAATAAACACAATTACTACAGTAGCAAATTTCGGATATTAGAACTTTTAGAAAATGCCAAAACAAACAGCAAACAAAAACTAAAATTGTTAGACAAAGTTATAACTAAAATGTGATTCCTAAGAAAAGTAATTTTGTCAAAACGGAGGAATTAGTCCAAAATTCATCACCGATCACTGAAAATCAATGACTATTACTCGTTGAGCCTTTTCCAATTGAACATGAAGCCTTGTGAAGCTAATCTACCAACATTGACTTGGTTGGATAGTTTCCAAACAAACATGGGCCTTTCAAAGCCAATCTGCTATTGCCAGTCCAATCGGGCTATTTCCTAATGAAAATGGGTCATTTGAAACAGCTAACGTCGGTGCAAACACCTTTTTAGCATTTTGCTATTTTCCGATCCGAATGCTCCAAACATTTTGAAGTAGCTCGTTCTATAATGGAAATTAAATTGACTTCCTGAATAAAACAAAGAAAATTTCTTGAGACATTTCAAACACTGTAACAAGTGAAAATGTCGCCATTCGTTGAATTTCTTATATTTTCCATTCATGTCTAGCAGACAGCATCTAACAATGGCAAAAGCTTTCCATCAATTTAACTTTATTTGATTCATGAAGTTTTGGAATTTCTCTATTGTTCAGTAGTATCAATTAACTTTATTAAAGAAGATAAAAGAGGGAACAAGAATGTTACGTGGAGGTTAAAACCTTTTTACTCGAGATAAAAGTGAAGAACAAATCTCAAACATTTCCAAAAATCATTTGTGCTTATCTCTATGGATTTTGTGGTTAATCAGGAAAAAAATCATACGAATTAGATACTACATATCTGATAGCCCTCTTGTGTGTTGGCATTTTCCGTAAACTAATCATGCGAAACATTCCAGTAAAGGTAACATTATTCACCAAGAAATCTGCCTTTTTCACAAGGGCGACGCTACTCAACGACGTTTGATGTTAGCGAAACCACTGAGACAATTTGTTTAAAAAAAATTACAATCATATATATATATATATTTGCTTCTTTACAAAATATAATACAATTGTCACAACTGAAAATTGGGTTTGAACCCCTTCTATCTTTTTTTATTTTTATTTTTATCGGCAAAAGAGAAAATTTATTAATAAAAATAAAGAGAGATTATAGAGATCAAGTTGGAGGGAAATGCATCATAGCTTAGAAGATGAATCCCAACTAGGTTAGCACCCAAAAACAAGCAAAATCATGTGCAACCCCAAGCAAAACACCGGAAAAGAAAGCGAGTAGCTAACTAAACATAACAAAATAACAAGGAAAGACACTACAATATGGTGCCTCGATCACGCTTCCTCTTTGATTTGATTCTTCTAACTGCATCGATGTGCATCGAGCAATCAAAAATTAAAAAGCCCTGAAACCCAGATTTAGATTTTACCCAAAGGGCAACATGTATCTTTATCGTATTTTCCCAATTTGCTTGCCCTTGCTTGAAGATAGGGAAGTTTCTAGCAAGCCACAGATTCCAACAAATACTGAGGAAACAAGCTTACTAAATGATTCGCTTGAGACATTTATAATTAGAGTTGAACCATAGATGTGAAAGAGCCTCAATGGAATTCGAGCAAACCCACTCAATACGCCCACCAATGCAAGATTGAACCCCTTATATCTATATTACATTTCACAAAAGAATTTAAAAATGAATTCCTAATAGTTCTCTCTTTTCCACAAAAAAATTTGTCAAATAATTTGACTCCCTACCTTTGGTTTTGGGGTCTGATTTTCTATGAAAAAAATGAGAAGGATGGGAACTAAGGTTGAAATCCCTCTCTCTCTCTCTCTCAAAAACAAAAACAAAAACAAAAAAAAAGAAGAAGAAGAAGAAGTTTTCTCTTTTTCACAAAGATGCACTTTTATATGATCCCATCTCAAAATTAATGGGAGCTGAGTGGAGATTTGTTATTTGGTAGTATAAAAGAAAATAAGTTTTTATAACTTGATAATTAATGTGATTTGTTCAAATTAGAAAGGTATACGGCGACTTGTAGGAATGCATAATAATTGATGGAAAGTGTAGAGTGGTTCAAGGTTTAGCTTGTTTTGCGGTGTTGCCGCTGCTGCTTGGGTAGAGGTGTTGATACAAGTAGCCTGAGAGGCTCAAGGTCTTAGAAAGGATGTATCAATGATCTCTGATTCAAGGATGCATCACAGTAGATGATCTGGTGAAGACATTGATGCACTTGAGTTCATCTTTGTTGGTATATTAATTGATGTTATCTGGCTTCTTTTGGTCTTTGAATTGGGACAGTATTCTTTAGGTTGTTGGGTTCGCCTCTCACCAACCTTGGTTTAGTACTAACATGTTAATAAACTTGTTTTTTTGATACTGACTTAATTGGGATTGGAAAATTTCGATACGATATTTGTCTCAATATTCTCTTTTATTGATCAAAAAAAATAAAAATAAAAATTGATGTGATTTGTTTAAATTAAGGCTTGAATTATATGGAATTGTAGCTTGATGTTGTTTTTACTACATACAAATTGAGGTTATATGTGCAACTTTGAATATGTTGTTTTTCTAAGTAGTTCTACAAAATGAAACCAAGTTGGTTTTATAATTTTTGTTTTTTGTCAATTTAATTGTTGTTTTAATTTGAACAAATTTGGCCTTTAATTTTAGTTCTTATGCCGATCAAGGACAATTGTTAACTACCGTTTCACCAGTAATATTACAAACTCAGCCTTAACTATCTAGAATTTATTTATAATTATATCTTGTGAGTCAAATTTATTCTACATATAAATCTCACACTACATAAATATAATCTCAACCACACAATCTTATTTGGGGTAATTTCAAGATAGTTAAGGTGGATATATAAAATTATTCTTTAAATTTTTCACGGAAGATAATGCATACGACCAATTTTAAGGACAAAATAGTCATTTTAACTTAATTTTTTTATCACAACAAATCAAAACAGTTCATCTAACTATGGACATGACTACACCAAAACATTACGCCTTTGTCTCTCTCCCTTCCTCTTCTCTCTCCACCGGCAGAAACCATCCTCCACTATCCACCACCAACAATCCCGTCTCCATGGCCACAATGATGGATCTAGGGGATGGGGTGCAGTCACACCCCCAAAAATTATAAAAACTATATCTATTATGCTAATAATTAAAAAATATAATTTCAAAAAATAAGAAGTTACATGTATATTTGTCCCTCCCAAAATTTAAATCTTGGATCCGTCCTTGATAGCCGACCACCCCCTTCTCCATGTACAACCATTCCCTCCTCTTCCATGGCCAAGCATCCTCCTCCTCCATGCCTGACAACTATTCCCTTCAATCTGGACCACCATTCTGTTCCCTACAATTCTACAAATGAATCAGTTTGCAGACTTTTAGGCATGACACAGTAATGATAGATAAGAATACTAAGGATTAATGACCCCAAAAAAAAATGTTAATGATGAACCTAAAATGCCTCATGTGCGCACATTAAAACTTTGATCACAATTGTGCCTTTAAAGCTCTGTTCAATTTACCACACACAAAAAAAAGCTCTGCTCAATTTGGCAGAACACAAGAGATTGCATACCCATTGAAAGACTTTGCTCAATTTGCAAAAGCATCAAGACATTGCACCCATTATAAATTGATTAGTCACAATCCAGATCATTTATCCGCAATAGCAGAACCCGGTTCCATCTATTGAGTGTGCCCAAATCTATACAACTTCTCATTGAAAACCACCTGTGGATCCTTATTGATCAAGACACCATCTTCACCATATGCATCCCTAAAATCACAACCCAATTCATCTCTTTACCAACCAAGTAAAATGTCTCAGCTCGCGGTAGAGCTTGTCAGCATCGTCCAGGTGGAGGATGTGGTTGGGCTGGTTGGAGAGGTACTCTCTCTTTGGCCTTGGTGAGAGGAAGAAAAAACAAAAAAATTCTATTTTCACACATCAATTCTCGTTAGTTCACACATTTAATGAACACCTTCTTTGTACATACATAAAATAAATAAATAAAATTTCTCAGGAGACATCTCTTTATTTCAATAATATTCTCATTTTTAATTTTAAAATCCAAAGTGTTTTTTTTTTTTTTTTTTTTTTTTTTTTCTATCCACCTACTCCTATTTCATCGCCGTTGCTGCCACTCACCCTCCATTGCCACCACCACCGTCACTCCCATCTCATTTCCTTCCATTTACACCTCCACGGTCAAATCTTGAAAGTGGGTGATTCACGGCGAGGGACTTGTGAAAATATTGCTGAAGGTTGTCATAGGCGACGGGGGAAAGAGGTAAGAGAAGGGAATGGCAGAGGAGAGAGGTGGCGTTAATGATGGAGGATGGTTATGGTATTTTAATTAGGGTTTGAGTGAAAGAAGAAAAAGGTATTATGATATTTTTATTTTAGGACAAAATTATATTAAGGAAAAGTTTCATTAAGTGTGTGAAGTAAGATAAACTAGTGTGTGGAAACAAAATTACCCAAGAAAAAAATATTAGAATGACATCTTTGCTCTCAAAACAAAGGACAAAAGGACATAATTATCCTTAAAAAATTGTCACCTGTGTGGCACATGACACATTTTGGATGGTAAATAGGATGGCTTTAATTTTTTTTTTTGATCGGCAAAAACAAAACCTTTATTGATGAACCATACAGAGTATGAAATATTACATCAATAAAGAGGAGATTGGAGCTAAGAAAAAGCTCCAAGCGCCAGTTGGTGAGGAACCAACAAAAGAGAGCAAGAGAAAAGACAAAACAGATAGATAAACTAGTCTAAAAGTTGGAGTTAAGAAGCCAAAACTGATAGAAAAACTGGTAGGAACCAAACTGATATTACAACTGATAAGCACCGACTTTTCCCCTCTTTGACAAGCTTTGCTTACATTAAGCAACTGAAACAGTGGAGCCATAAACATTTTAACCTTCCCAAACTATTCAGCCCATAAACCATTTGCCTTCCAGATGAACACATAAACAAAACAATCAAGCAGCCTTCCCAGATCAACACAAGCAGACCAGCAGACCAGAATTAACAAGCAGACCAGCAGAAGCACAAGCAGACCAGATCAACCCAGCACACACCAACTAATCTTTATTTCATTAATTGACCCGAGAGTCTGCCATGTTCAGCAGATAGTAGCCAGAATTGATCACTCAATTCAAAACAGCAGAATTATAACACTAGCAGAGGCATTCTCATGATAGATGGAGAGGCATTCCCACAAAGGCATTCTAAAATTGCAGAGCACTAAAACAAAATTCGGTCTGGTAATTGGGCGCCAAATTCGGTCTGGTAGGAACCACACTCCTGATGCAATTTAGGACATTGGCAGGTAGGAGAGAGTCAGTGGCAGCCCCTAAGATGACTCCAATTCAGAACAATATCGTTAATAGAGTATGGGAAGTCCCTAAGGGAGGCTTTAAGCCAGTAAGCTAGTCTAACTTTGATGAGGTCCCACAGATCAGCTGAGTTTGGAGAGACACCAGAGAAAGCACAATCGACACAAGAGTCAAAATTAAAAGACAAATTAGTTCAAATTAAAACGATAGGAACTAAATTGACACGAGGAAAATTACAGGGATCATTGGTGTAATTTGCTCAATCAGATTATCATGTAATGGGACTACAAGAAAATAAATGGCATTCAATGAAAGGATTACAAATATACGATCAACTTGACACTTCGCAATTTTGGGGGTAATTTCAATGAGAAATGAAACTTTTCAATTGTGTTTGAACGAAGAATTTGGGTAGAAATTTGTGAAAGAAAAGATGAAAAAAAAAAACAAAACAAAACAAAAAGAAAGGAAAAAGTGATGTAATAAAAATTAATATTTTCTTTCCTTTTTCTTTTCTTTCACAAATCTCCTTTCAAATCATTGATCCAAACACAATCTTAATATTCAAACACATAATCAAAGGTGTCCACCAGATTAGAAGGTGTCTTGGGTCTTAGATGTGATCTACTGCTGCTGGTGTTTTTGCTACTAGATTTTGTTGTTGCTGGTGTGTTATTAAGTGATGCTACTGATGTTGATTGTTTGAAGCAAAGGTATGCTAATTGTGATATGGCTGCCATACATTTTGCTGCTGGACTGTTTCTTGCTGGTGCAGCCTATGGTTGATCTATTTGGTTTGGAACCTTGATGGTGTGCAGCCTTCACTGCTGACTGCTAAGGAATTACAGGGGATTGATTGCTTCTTGTTGCTTGTTTGTTTATTTTTTGTGGGTTGTACTTTGGTTGGTTACTCATCAACTCAGTGTTATACTAGTAAATGATTAAGCTTGCAATTTGGTAACAACATTGTTGGAATACTTTTTGCACTTGTCATCCTTTATTGATGATTGTTTTTGTATTATGTATTTTGATTTTCATTAATAAAGTTTTTTTTTGATTTAAAAAAAAAAAAAAAAACATAATCAAAGGTTTAAGCTAACTAAAAATAATAAAGTCACATGATTGGTTGCAATCTTTGTTGTGATGATCTAACAGCCTGTGTTTAAAGTTAAATAGAAAAATTACATCATTTTAAATTGTGTGGTTAAATTAAGCTAAATTACTCCAATCTTTTCCTATAGTATTGGAGAAGGACTTTTCTTAAGTGTGCAATTGCACACCATGTGCCACTTACACAAAAAGTGTAAGTGTAAGGTGTAAGTATAAGTATAAGGTGTAAGTGTAAGGTTTAATTTTTCACAAAAGGTGTAAGTGTAAGGTGTAAGTGTAAGATGTAAGGTGTAAGGTGTAAGGTGTAAGTTGCACACCATAACCAAACCCATTGAAGAAATGCTACAAAGATGTGGAATGATGATAATTAATGTAATGTTAGCCTTTTTTAAATCTAGTAGAACCCCAAACAAAATCATATATGTAATTCCATGAGATAATTAAGGCCTTGATTCAAGCCATGCCATTCTTTACCAAACAAAAAACCAAAAAAAAATTTGAGCAATTTTTTTTTTTCTTTTTATAGCATCGTCCACTTGATTAAGTGAAGTAATTGAATTTCTCAATTCATCAAAATAATGTAACACATTTTTACAACAGAACTGATATATATATATATATATATATATATATATATATATATATATTATATTTTCTTCACCATTTTATTGTTTTCATTATTTTTTAAATGATTATTTTCAAATAATGAACCAATCATAAATATCCACATAGATAGTGATATATACAAATCGATGACAAAAAACAAATGATAAATAACATTTCTTTCTTACACTACAAGAATTTACACTTTTGGCGACTAAATTTCTAGTTGCCGAAAATTTTTAGCTACTAAATTTTTTGATCGCAAGAGTAGTCGCTGATGGATTGTCGGGAAAGGTATTTGGCGACTAAAATTATTTTAGTTGCCGAATGTGCAGAAATGCCGACTAATTTTTTAGTCGCCAATAGTATTGAAAAAAAAATTAAATATCACCTTTTCAGCGACTAAAAAAATTTTGTCACAAAAAACCTTACCTATATCTAGCTACGAAATATTTAGTCGCCAAAATTTTTTTGGTTCCTCTTATTACGTTTTTTAGCTACTAAATATATTAGTCGCCTAAAGTGTTATTGTGTTTTAGCTACTAAAAGTTTAGTCGCTTAAAGGCTTACATTTTTCGCTATGTAGTCGGCAAAAGTGGTGTTGTTGCTCATCAAAAATATTTTGTAAATTTTTTGGCTAAAAATATTTTAGTTCCCAAATGTCGGATTATTTTTGGCTACTAAGGTTTTAGTCTCCTAAAGTGTGGTTTTTTCTTTTTGGCTACTAATTTTTTAGTCGCTAAGATTCTGACTTTTTTAGCTACTAAGCTTTTAGTAGGCAAACTAAACATTTAGTCGGCAGAAGTCTCAGATTTTTCGCTACTAAACTTTTAGTCGCCAAATGTCTTTTTTTTTTTTCTTTTTTCTTTTCTAGTCGCCTAATGTCTGCTTTTTATTGGCACATAGCTTTGAAGTCGCCATAATTGTTTTCTGAAATTTTTTATTTGGTTTTAGCATTTTTTACTACAAATTGTTTAGTCACCAAAAAAATGCTGTTATGTATTATCACAAAATTCTAATATATCCACAACTTGTCTGCATTCTGTGCAACCTGTAGTATGTATATAAACAAAATAATACATATTTTATCAACTATTCCACAATGTAAAATTATCAATCATGCCACAGTCCATATTACTTCCAACCATCCAAAAATGAATAACTTTAAAGGGCAAATTACACAAATAGTCCCTATAGTTTGGGGCTTGTGTCACTTTGGTCCCTGACTTTTCAATTGTGACATATTTGACCCTGAATTATGAATCTTGTTCCAAATAAGGACAATTGAAGATATCATTAGATTTCTCAAGGGTAAAATTGTCAATTTGATAAAATATCAACTAATTTGACAAAAATAAATGTCAAACAAATATTTTTGAATTTTTAAAAATTATTTTTATCCACTAAAAATAAAATTATGTAAAATTGATAAATCTTTTAGACATTTATTTTTTTTTTACCAAATTAATTTTTATTATGTGTTTGGATGATGATCATGTAAAATTAATTTTAAAAAATTAATCATGTAATTTTTATTAATTTTACATAATTTTATCATTGGCGAATAAAAATAATTTTTAAAAAATTAAAAATATTTTTTTGACATTTATTTTTGTCAAATTAGTTTATATTTTATCAAATTGACAATTTTACCCTTGAAAAATCTAATGATATTTTCAATTGTCCTTATTTGGAACAAGATTCAAAATTCAGGATCAAATGTGTCACAATTGAAAAGTCAGAGACCAAAGTGACACAAACCCTAAACTATAGGGACTATTAGTGTAATTAACCCAACTTTAAATGTATATATTCCATACAAACCAACTATTATCGAAACTAAAATTATATTTCCATACAAAAATCCAACCCGCCATATATAAAAAATATATTTACTACCATGCAATATGGCCATTTGGCGTGATACAAATTATCATCGTAATTTGTACCACGACAAAAGGTGATCTATATGCTACGCTAGCAACTATCAGTTGGATTATAAAAGTTATATATATCAGTAATGCTAATATTCACAAAAGTAGAGGAAGACATAGTTAGCAAGATTATACAAAAGTGTCAAGTGTCTTCCATAAACAAAAATGTAGACTATCCACAAGTCTACGCCAAAAGCCATCTACAAAAAATAAAAAAACAATTGCACCCATTACAAAATATCAATTGATTCAGACATAGGAACAAGGTTGTAATAATATGCATTTAAGGTAGAACAATCTATAAAAATATTTTTTTTGAAATACAATCATATGTATGTATCATGAAAGATTTATTCCAAGCTTGATTTCAATTTACAAATAATACAATTTTTAAGAGCATACCTATTCATAAAATAAATTTTTATGAGTAGAATGTTTTGGTCATAAATTTATTTGAACTCTTCTTCATTTTCATTTTCCTAGTCAAAGTAAAATGATTGAGTAATTTACGGGGTTATCTCCATAACCATATCATGCTTTCTTAATACGTTTACCATCCAAATGACCACTGTGTATGATGAAACAATGGCATCATTTACAATGAAAATGTTGAACATTTACTGGATGTCAAACTCTTCATTTTTCGAATAAGTTTAAGGCGTTTCCGGCAGTAACTCCGAACCTACGCATGCTAATTATATTTCATCTATTTTCACAGGTCCTATGTGTCATGGGAAAGCTGGCTATGACATTCTTACGGTGGTTTTGGGGCTGGTTTGCATTTTCACCGCCTTAACGCCCTTTTTCGGTTAAGTTTAAGGCGTTTTCAGCTCTAACTCCCAACCTACACGTGCTAATTACATTCAGTCTATTGCAATAGGTCCTAGTTGTCATAGGAAAGGTGGTCGTCACATCTGTACGGTGGTTCAGGGGTTGTTTTGCATTTTCGCTCCCTTAATGCCCTTTTTTGGGTAAGTTTAAGGCGTTTTCGACTCTAACTCCCAAACTACGTATACTAATTACATTCCGTCTATTGTGACAAGTCCTATTTTTCATGGGGAAGGTGGTTGTGACATTCGTACGGTGGTTTGGGGGTTGTTTTGAATTTTCACCCCCCTTAACGCCATTTTTCGATTAAGTTAAGGCGTTTTTGGCTCTAACACCCAACCTACACGTGAAAATTACATTTCGTCTGATGTCACAGGTCCTATTTGTCACAAGGAAGGTGGCCGTGACATCCGTACGATGGTTCGGGGTTGTTTTGCATTTTCGCCCCCTTAATGCCCTTTTTTGATTAAGTTTAAGGTGTTTTTGGCTCTAACTCCCAACCTACACGTGAAAATTACATTCCATCTACTGTCATAGGACCTATTTGTCATAGGGAAGGTGACCGTCACATCCGTAAGTGGTTCGGGGACTGTTTCGCATTTTCGCCATCTTAACGCTCTTTTTCGATTAAGTTTAATGTATTTTCGGCTCTAACTCCCAAACTACGTGTGCTAATGACATTTCGTCTGTTATGACAGGTCTTATTTTTCACGACAAAGGTGGCCATGACATCCGTATGGTGGTTTGGGGGCTGTTTCGCATGTTTGCCCTTTTAACGACATTTTTCGGTTAAGTTTAAGGCGTTTTCGGCTTTAAATCCCAAACTACATGTGCTAATTATATTTCATCTATTGTCACAGGTCCTGTTTATTGCAAGAAAGGTGTTCGTGGCATCTATATGGTGGTTTGGGGATTGTTTCGCATTTTCGCCCCTTTAAAGCCCTTTTCGATTAAGTTTAATGCATTTACGGCTCTAACACCCAAACTGCGTGTGCTAATGACATTCTGTCTGTTATGAAAGGTCCTATTTGTCATGGGAAAGGTGGCCGTGACATCCATATTGTGGTTCGGGGGCTGTTTTGCATTTTCTCCCCTTTAACGCCATTTTTTGGTTAAGTTTAATCCATTTTGGCCTCTAACTCCCAAACTATATGTGCTAATGATATTCCGTCTATTGTGACAAGTCCTATTTGTCACAAGGAAGGTGACCGTGATATCCATATAGTGGTTCGGGGGATGTTTTCCATTTTCGCCCCTTTATCGCCTTTTTTTCGGTTAACTTTAAGGCGTTTTCGACTCTAACTCTCAACTTACACGTGCTAATTACATTCCGTTTGTTATCACAAGTCCTATTTGTCATGGGAAAGGTGTCCGTGACATCTGTACAGTGGTTTGGGATCTGTTTCGCATTTTTGCCCCTTTAACGCCCTTTTTTGGTTAAGTTTAAGGCATTTCGGGCTCTAACTCCTAACCTATACGTGCTAATTACATTCTGTCTGTTGTCACAAGTCTTATATGTCACAGGGGAGCTGGCCGTGACATCCCTACATCGGTTTCGGGGTTGTTTTGTTTTTTCACTCCCTTAACGCCTTTTTTCAGTTAAGTTTATTGGCGTTTTGGGCTGTAACTTCCAAAGTATGTGCGCTAATGATATTCCGTTTGTTGTGATAGGTACTATTTTTCATGGGAAAGGTGGCTGTGACATCCGTACGATGGTTTCAAGACTGTTTCCTATTTTCGCCCCCTTAACGACCTTTTTCGGTTAACTTTAAGGCATTTCCGGCTCTAACTCCCAACCTACACGTGCTAATTACATTCCATCTATTGTCACAGGTCCTATATGTCACGGGGAAGCTGGCCGTGACATCCCCCTATAGCGGTTCCGTGGTTGTTTTTTTTTTTGCTTCCTTAACGTCCTTTTTTGGTTAAGTTTAAGGCTTTTTCAGCTCTAACTCCCAAACTACGTGTGCTGATTACATTCCGTCTATTATGATAGGTCCTATTTGTCATGGAGAACGTGGCTGTGACATCCCTATGATGGTTCGGGGGCTGTTTCGCATTTTCGCCCCTTTAACGCCATTTTTCGGTTAAGTTTAAGGCATTTTCGACTCTAACTACCAAAATACGTGTGCTAATTACATTCCATCTATTGTGACAGGTCCTATTTTTCACAGGGAAGGTGGCTGGGACATCTGTATGGTGGTTTGGGGGCAGTTTCGCATTTTCAACACCTTAACACCATTTTATGGTTAAGTTTAAGGCGTTTTCGGCTCTAAATCCCAAACTACATGTGCTAATGACATTCCTTCTATTGTGACAAGTCCTATTTGTCACAGGGAAGGTGGTCGTGACATTCGTACGGTGGTTCGGGGGCTGTTTCGCATTTTCACCCCTTTATCACTTTTTTTCGGTTAAGTTTAACGCATTTTCGGCTCTAACTCCCAACCTACACATGATAATTACATTCTGTCTATTGTCACAGGTCCTATTTGTTATGGGGAAGGTGGTCGTGACATCCGTATGGTGGTTCGGGGGCAGTTTCGCACTTTTGCCCCCTTAACGCCCTTTTTCGGTTAAGTTTAATGCGTTTTCGGCTCTAACTCCCAACCTACATGTGCTAATTACATTCCATCTATTGTCACAGGTCCTCTATGTCTTAGGGAAGCTAGCCATGACATCTCTACTCTGGTTCCGGGGCTGTTTTGCTTTTTTGCTCCCTTAACGCCTCTTTTTAGGTTATGTTTAAGGCGTTTTAAGCTCTAACTTTCAAAGTACGTGCGCTAATGACATTTCTTCTATTGTGACAGGTCCTATTTGTCACGAGTAAGGTGGTCATGACATCCATACGGTGGTTCGGGGCAGTTTCTTATTTTTGCCCCCTTAACGACCTTTTTCGATTAAGTTTAAGGCGTTTCTTTCTCTAACTCCCAACCTATATGTGATAACCCTACTCTATGTTATGTTAATTGATCTTAATTATGCTTATAATTATGATCTTGATATGATTTTGAATGCTAATTATATGATTATATGTGTTTCTCAATTTGCATCTGTTCATCGTAGGAAAATCTGTTTGATTTTTTGTTATAAAATTCAATTGAAGGTCGTAGAGGCAACAGAAACTGAAATTGACTGTATTTTTATGATTAGCATGATTTATAGAGCCTATAGTGAGATTTAATTAAAATTAATTCGGATTAAAATAATTAGATTCAATGAGATTGAATTAAAGCACAATTACTTAGCCTTAATCAATTTGATTAGGCAAGCCTATATACACTTAAGTTATTCTTTTGAGCTCATTTTCTTCCAACTTGGCGGAGATTACACTCTAGAGAGAGAGAGTGAGCCGATTGTAGAGAGAGAGACAACACAATTTGAAGGATTTAGCTCAAGCTTGGGAAATTGAGGAGAATTAACTCAAGGCTTAACTATATTTGGAAGAATTGAAGCCTTTAGGTGAGTAATCAACCCTTAATTCAAGGGTTTGAACTTGTAATTATGTGAATTCCAAGAGAATTGGTGATCAGGAACAAAAATTGAGTAGTGTTTGATGAAATTGAAGTTAATATCTCCATGCATGTAAAGAATTACCATGAATGTCCACAATCATGAAAAATTAAGTATCAAAATTCATATGCATGCATAATTTTAATGAGCTTCGTGATTTTGAGCATCATTTGTGCCATTTGAAGGAGGATTGGAGTCAATAATTAACATACTGTAGACACCCTATTTTTGACCGACCTTAAGACTCAGACGTCACCGATTGAGCGCTTGGTGATGTTGCATATTGTGCTCGTTCTGAGGTTGCGGAGTCTTGGCTGCGAGCTTTGCCTCCGGACTTCCGGACTCTTTTGTACCTTGCCTCGGTTTGCGAACCAAGTCCCGTTTTCTCCGTTTTCTCTTCCCGAAGGGAGGAAGAGGTCTCGTAGATCATCTCTCAGTGGCCGTAGGCTACGTTTCATGGTCGTAGGCCATTTTTCCCGTTTGGAGCCCGGTTTTTGGTTTTTTGGAGCCGTCGGCCGTGTGCCTCGGTTCGGGACCGCTTAACCATCTCCGTTTGCTCCGGTTTTTGGCATACATCTTATTTCCTCTCTTTTGAGGGACACTGTGGCTCGAGAGACCAACTTCGTGGTCGAACGCCACCTCCGGTGCTTAACGGCTTGTTTTCGGGGCCCCAGGCCGCGCGTTTTGGCCCCCGAACCTTCGTTTTACATCGGTTTGAGTTCATTTTTGGCGGGGACCTTATTTTCATTGTTAGGAAGGTCATAGAAGGGTGGGAGGCCAGCAATTGTTCTGAAGACCAGCTTTATTCCTTTATCGCTCTTTATCGCCCGTTTTCTTCACTAGAAAGCTGACTTTTTCCATGGCCACTTTTTCTGACTTTCCTCCACACCATTGTGTTGTACACACCTGGGAGGCCACCAATATGGATAGACCGGCCATCAACTCTTCCTGACCCTTTTGAACCCCTCTAAAAAGTTGGTTTTTCTCTCTCCTAGGTCACATTTCCTGGTTTTTCTCCACATAGCTGTGTTGTGCACACATGGGAGGCCACCTTTTTAGGGTGACCGGCCAACAAAGCTTCTTGACCCTTTTGACCCTGGCCGGCCCGCCAGGGAAGGTGGCCGGCCGGCCACCTGAACCCTTTAAACCTGGCCGGCCAGAATCCTCTCTCCTGGTTTCTTACAGTTGTACCCTCTGTTTCCCTCCAGACCCCTGCCCGGGAGTTTGCCCTTTTGGGGGGAAAATTTGAATTTGATTTTCCCCCCCTTTTCCCTTGGCCTCTCCTCTATAAAACCAGCCTCTCCCCTTCATTTTCAAGGGTTACAAAAAAAATTTTGGAGCCTTGCATACAACTCTCCCTCCCCCTCTCTTCCAAGCCTCAAAACCCAAAGCCTTTTGCACCATTTACACTACAACCCATAGCACCACACCTCCACACTCCATTCCAGCCCTTTGAAGCTGATTTCCAGAGGTTGAGAGCTCACAAACCTAGTCCAAAAGCTGCCGAAGTTTGGTTCTACAAGGGTGAGTCCTTTTCTTTCCTTTTCTAGTCTTTTCTTGCTTCATCTATAGGCCATACTTTCTTACATTTTTGGGCTCCAACCCAAACTATAAATAGTCATATTTTGAGCTCCTCTCCATGTTTGATCAAGGACCTCTTGTTGTTTGAGGTCTCCTACTACCCCTTGTCTCTCTATCCCTCTTTTAGGCCTTTTTTTTGCATGATATATTAGCCTTGTTTTTGAGCATTTCTGGGCTCCGAGACAAACTGTAAAATGTCTTTATTTGAGCCCCTCTTCAACTTTTTTGAAGGGCTCTCCTTTGTTTGAGGCCATCTACTACCACTTGTCTCCTATCTCTCTTTGTAGGCCCATTTTTGCATGATAGTTTAGCCCTACTTGTGCTTATTTTCGAGACTTGATATAAACTGTAAAGTGCTTTGTTTTGATCCCTTATTCAACTTTGTTGAAAGGCTCATCACTGTTTGAGGTCAGCTACTGTCCCTTGTCTCTAATCTCTCTTTTAGGGCCATTTTTGCATGATAGATTAGCCCTACTTGTGTTCATTTTTTAGAGTTGTCATAAACTGAAAAATATCTTGTTTTAATCTCATCTTCAAGTTTTTTTAAGGTCCCATTTTTGTTTGAGGTCATATGCCTCCTTGTATGCTTGATTGTCTCTTGTTTTGAGCCCTACACTTAAGCTCTTGTTGCATGCTTTGTTTGGCCATCTAGCCACTGAAATCCAGTGGATTTTTAGTGGCTAACACACTGTTTTGAGCCTCCAAATCAGAGGGGGATGACCCCCTCTCACCTTGACTAGTTTGATGGTCATTTTGGCCTTCCAAAGAGACCCCTCTTTGCATGCTTCTTAGCCACATTTCAGGGTCAATTTGGTGAGTTTTGGAGCTATCATATTTGATTTTCAGAGTTGTTTGTGCCATGCTAAGTGTCTTTGATGCATGTGCTTAATAACCCCTTTGTATGCCCTCCAAAGGAGCCCCTCATTTGTGCATGTGTTGGCTGCCTTTCCATGTTTATTTGGGCATATTTTGGCATGTTTTATTCACTGATTTTTGCTGGTTTGATGAGTTCTCACTTGCTTCATGTACTTACCATGTAACCCATGTTTGCTAGTCGAAATCGCATGCTATTTTAGTCCATCTTGCTAGGATCTTTTGGCCATGCTTTGAACTAGAATTGTTCATGTTTTGGGACTGCCTCGGTTCTGTCTTTATGCTTCATGGTCAAATAATGCATGCTTTGTATAGCTATAAGTCATTGCATGTGCCTAGTTTCGAGTTTCGGGCCTCATCTCATGCATTAGGGGCCATGTTTCTATGTTTCGGGATCATTTTGCATCACATTTCAGTGCTGGAACTTGCATGTTTGTATGCCACTTTTCATGCCTTGCCATGCCTTGTTAGAGTGGCATTTGTGCCTTAGGATCGGTCCTCAGTTTGCGTGCATGTGTGCACGCATCTCGAGTGTCTCATTTTCATCTCATGGCCACTAATGTGAGTGTGGCTGAGGTCGACTCATGTTGGTGTAAGTCCATCGTGCATTGTGTATGCCATTTTAATTCATAGCATTGCGTATGCTAGGTTGTATGTTAGAGCATCGTGTATTCCATGTTACATCGTGCATTGTGTATGCCATTTCATAGCATTGCGTATGCTAGGTTGTATGTTAGGATTGCATTCATGCATGTCATGCATATTGCATTGTGCTTGGGATAGGAGTTAGCCCAAGCACGGGAAACGAGGGACGTTTCGTACTCCGAGTGACGGAACGTGTCTCAATTCCCAGTCGCCGACACTCCGGATTAACCATGATGGAGCCTCGGTCTTGTTGTGTTTTCATATGCATTCGTTCCATATTGAGTCGTGCAATTCGACTCCTCGGCCATCATGCATCGAGATGCGTGATTGGTGGCACGAGGATCGAGGACTACGCTCTCTGAAGAGTAGTCAAGCATACATATATGAAAATACATTGCCATGCCCCTTTCCTGCTCTCTGTTGCAGCAAATCAAGAATCAACAGCCTTTTAGAGCTTTGCACAATATTCCGGGCTTAATTGTAATGTTTCAGATTTTGAGAAAACAGATATAGAGTTGCCACCTAAATATTTTATTTTTGAGAAATTTAGGAAACCCCGACTCGTTGCCTAAGGCCACGTGTCCGTCATCACCAAAGTTGCCTCGGCTCGGGAACTTGGGTACGATTGGGGAAGGTCACTTCGTGAGCACCCCCGCTCGCCCGATCAAAGATCGGCCTCTACTAACCATGATATCTAGTTTTGAAAACATTATGCATTCTTATTCCGGTTATTAGCCTAGATTTACTATGTGATGCGCACAGCATACAAGTATAGACCAGGTCGCCTGAATTGGAACAAAACATTTCATGTTTGTTTTTTGAAAGATGGTTTGCTACTCGCAAGTAGGCTTAAAATGCAGATTTTGCCACCCTCGGGTGGGCTTAGAAAACATGGTTTTGCCACTATCTAGTGGGCTTAAAACTCACAATCAATGCATTGTTCCAATCCAAATAACCCAACCTTCACCCACAGGCACTCAGGCAGTTATATCACATAAGCAAATAGCCTCATGGTAAGCATGCTATCATGGCAGTCACTCACACACATGCAAGGATGCTAAAGCGTAAAAACTTACCGAGTACTCCAAGCCAAAACAGAAGCTAATTAGAAATCCATGCATGATCCTAACTATACAGAGATGCCTAATGCAACACATGCAAAAATGCAACTATAGCAGGCTCGGCTATTCTAAAGATGGCATGTGAAATGCTACAACTAACAAGTATTCAACTCGGAATTGAAATACAATGCAGTTAGTATGATGCGCCGAGCCCGGTGCATGCAAGACAGATGAATGAATGCAAACATGCTATCATACTGTATGCTAATTGAAACATGCCCTATTCTAATTATCATAAGCTGGTAAATAAAAGGGAGAAAGGCGTGGGGTTGGAAGACATACATCACATGCACACACACTTATTACAATTGTGCCCTCGCTCGGAGGGTCCGAATAAATAATACAGTCCGAATAAATAATTACAGTCCGAATAAGTACAAAATTCCTAATTAATTAACAAATTAACTAAGGAATGAAATAAATAACACGCAAATCCATGGACCGCCTCGGCTCTGTTCCGGATGATAAATGATGCATGCTTGAGTTGCCTTGCGCGAAAATCCATTGCGATGCCCCAATTAGCCTCTGTTTACAATTAAGCCCTGAATATTGTGCAAAGCTCTGAAAGGCTGTTGATTCTTGATTTGCTGCAACAGAGAGCAGGAAAGGGGCATGGCAATGTATTTTCACATATGTATGCTTGGCTACTCTTCAGGAAGCATAGTCCTCGATCCTCGTGCCACCAATCGCGCATCTCGATGCATGATGGCCATGAGTCGAAATGCACGACTCAATATGGAATGAATGCACATGAAAACACAACAAGATCGAGGCTCCATCATGGTTAATCTGGAGTGTCGGCGACTGGGAATTGAGACACGTTCCGTCACTCGGAGTACGAAACGTCCCTCGTTTCCCGTGCTTGGGCTAACTCCTATCCCAAGCACAATGCAATATGCATGACATGCATGAATGCAATCCTAACATACAACCTAGCATACGCAATGCTATGAAATGGCATACACAATGCACGATGTAACATGGCATACACGATGCTCTAACATACAACCTAGCATACGCAATGCTATGAATTAAAATGGCATACACAATGCACGATGGACTTACACCAACATGAGTCGACCTCAGCCACACTCACATTAGTGGCCATGAGATGAAAATGAGACACTCGAGATGCGTGCACACATGCACGCAAACCGAGGACCGATCCTAAGGCACAAATGCCACTCTAACAAGGCATGGCAACGCATGAAAAGTGGCATACAAACATGCAAGTTCCAGCACTGAAATGTGATGCAAAATGATCCCGAAACATGGAAACATGGCCCCCGATGCATGAGATGAGGCCCAAAACGCGAAACTAGGCACATGCAATGACTTATAGCTATACAAAGCATGCATTATTTGACCATAAAGCATAAAGACAGAACCGAGGTAGTCCCAAAACATGAATAATTCTAGTTCAAAGCATGGCCAAAAGATGCTAGCAAGATGGACTAAAATAGCATGCGATTTCGACTAGCAAACATGGGTTACATGGCAAGTACATGAAGCAAGTGAGAACTCATCAAACCAGCAAAAATCAGTGAATAAAACATGCCAAAATATGCCCAAATAAATATGGAAAGGCAGCCAAAACATGCACAAATGAGGGGCTCCTTTAGAGGGCATACAAAGGGGTTATTAAGCACATGCATCAAAGACACTTAGCATGGCACAAAAAGCTCTGAAAATCAAATATGATAGCTCCAAAACTCGCCAAATTGACCCTGAAATGTGGCTAAGAAGCATGCAAAGAGGGGTCTCTTTGGAAGGCCAAAATGACCATCAAACTAGTCAAGGTGAGAGGGGGTCATCCCCCTCTGATTTGGAGGCTCAAAACAGTGTGTTAGCCACTAAAAATCCACTGGATTTCAGTGGCTAGGTGGCCAAACAAAACATGCAACAAGAGCTTAAGTGTAGGGCTCAAAACAAGAGACAATCAAGCATACAAGGAGGCATATGACCTCAAAAAAAAATGGGACCTTAAACAAACTTGAAGATGAGATTAAAACAAGATATTTTTCAGTTTATGACAACTCTAAAAAATGAACACAAGTAGGGCTAATCTATCATGCAAAAATGGCCCTAAAAGAGAGATTAGAGACAAGGGACAGTAGCTGACCTCAAACAGTGATGAGCCCTTCAACAAAGTTGAAGAAGGGCTCAAAATAAAGTACTTTACAGTTTATATTAAGTCTCTAAAATAAGCACAAGTAGGGTTAAACTATCATGCAAAAATGGACCTACAAAGAGAGATAGGAGACAAGTGGTAGTAGATAGCCTCAAACAGAGAAGAGCCCTTCAAAAAAGTTGAAGAGGGGCTCAAAACAAGATATTTTACAGTTTATCTCGGAGCCCAGAAATACTCAAAAACAAGGCTAATATATCATACAAAAAAAGGCCTAAAAGAGGGATAGAGAGACAAGGGGTAGTAGGAGACCTCAAACAACAAGAGGTCCTTGATCAAACATGGAGAGTAGCTCAAAATATAACTATTTACAGTTTGGGTCGGAGCCCAAAAATGTCAGCAAGTATGGCCTATTGATGAAGCAAGAAAAGACTAGAAAATGAAAGAAAAGGACTCACCCTTGTAGAACCAAACTTCGGTAGCTTTTGGACTAGGTTTGTGAGCTCTCAAGCTCTGGAAATCAGCTTCAAAGGGCTGGAATGGAGTGTGGAGGTGTGGTGCTATGGGTTGTAGTGTAAATGGTGCAAAAGGCTTAGGGTTTTGAGGCTTGGAAGAGAGGGGGAGGGAGAGTTGTATGCAAGGCTCCAAACAATTTTTTGTAACCCTTAAAAATGAAGGGGAGAGGCTGGTTTTATAGAGGAGAGGCCAAGGGAAAAGGGGGGGAAAATCAAATTCAAATTTCCCCCCTAAAAGGGCAAACCCCCGGGCAGGTGTCTGGGGGGAAATAGAGGGTACAACTGTAAGAAACCAGGAGAGAGGATTCTGGTCGGCCAAGTTCAAAGGGTTCAGGTGGCCGGCCGGCCACCTCCCTTAACTGGCCGGCCAGGGTCAAAAGGGTCAAGAAGCTTTGTTGGCCGGCCACCCCAAAAAGGTGGCCTCCCATGTGTGCACAACACAGCTATGTGGAGAAAAACCAGGAAATGTGACCTAGGAGAGAGAAAAATCAACTTTTTAGAGGGGTTCAAAAGGGTCAGGAAGATTTGATGGCCGGCCTATCCATATTGGTGGCCTCCCAGGTGTGTACAACACAATGGTGTGGAGGAAAGTCAGAAAAAGTGGCCCGGGAATGGAAAAAGTCAGCTTTCTAGTGAAGAAAACGGGCGATAAAGAGCGATGAAGGAATAAAGCTGGTCTTCAGAACAATTGCTGGCCTCCCACCCTTCTACGACCTTCCTAACAATGAAAATAAGGTCCCCGCCAAAAATGAACTCAAACCGATGTAAAACAAAGGTTCGGGGACCAAAACGCGCGGCCTGGGGCCCCGAAAACAAGCCGTTAAGCACCGGAGGTGGCGTTCGACCACGAAGTTGGTCTCTCGAGCCACAGTGTCCCTCAAAAGGGAGGAAATAAGATGTATGCCAAAAACCGGAGTAAACGGAGATGGTTAAGCGGTCCCGAACCGAGGCACACGGCCGACGGCTCCGAAAAATCGAAAACCGGGCTCCAAACGGGAAAAATGGCCTACGACCACGAAACGTAGCCTACGGCCACTGAGAGATGATCTACGAGACCTCTCCCTCCCTTCGGGAAGAGAAAACGGAGAAAACGGGACCTGGTTCGCAAACCGAGGCAAGGTACAAAAGAGTCCGGAAGTCCGGAGGCAAGGCTCGCAGCCGAGACTCCACAACCTCAGAACGAGCACAATATGCAACATCACCAAGCGCTCAATCGGTGACGTCTGAGTCTTAAGGTCGGTCAAAAATGGGGTGTCTACACATGCATACATGATTTATGAAGATATGAAGTTTGTATGAAGTTTGAATGCATAAACTTTGACCATACCAAGAAGAATGTGAAATGATTTGAGAATTAGATCATGATTTTGGACAATTGGTCTCAAATTACCTATGTTCCTACGTCATGTAATGCCTTTTCATGTTTTTGTACCAAAAATACGAGTTCTGAGCCTTTCACTACTACAAAAATAGTTAAAGATCACACTTTGACCCAAAAAAAAAAAGATCTCACTTTTATTGGAAGTGTGATAAAAAAAAATTAGATTGATATTTTAATCACACTAATTTGATTGAGTGTGATAATATTTATTTTTTATGTCACTTTTCAATTAAGTGTGATTATATATATATATATATATATCTTTTTAATTACACCTACTAATTAAAGTGTGATTATATATACACTACTACTTTTCAATCACACTTTTTAAACAAGTGTGATTGTATATATATTTTTTAATCACACATTCTAATTAAAGTGTGATTATTTATATATTTTTTTATCACACCTTCTAATTAAAGTGTGATTATATATACACTACTACTTTTTAATCACACTTTTTAAATAAGTGTGATTATATATATATATTTTAATCACACATTCTAATTAAAGTGTGATTATTTATATATTTTTTAATCACACATTCTAATTAAAGTGTGATTATATATACACTACTACTTTTTAATCACACTTTTTAAATAAGTGTGATTATATATATTTTTTTTAATAACACATTCTATTTAAAGTGTGATTATTTATATATATTTTTTAATCACACATTCTAATTAACGTGTGATTATATATACACTATTACTTTTTAATCACACTTTTTAAATAAGTGTGATTATATATATATTTTTTAATCACACATTCTAATTAAAGTGTGATTATTTATATATTTTTTAATCACACAATATAATTAAAATGTGATTATATATACATTACTACTTTTTAATCACACTTTTTAAATAAGTGTGATTATATATATATATATATATATATATATTTTAATCACACTTCCTAAATAGGTGTGATTGTATAAAATATTTCAAATTGATTTTTATATAAACTATACAATTCCCAAATTTTTAAGGGAGCTTTTTCCATAAATCCATCTTTAATTACTTATGTTCCATTCAACCCATATTCTTTTTAACTATTCCATTAGGTCCTATTTGAGATAAGAATACCAAAATACCCTTTTCATGTACTTATATTCTATTTAGTTCATATTATTTTCTTATGTTTCAATAAGTCCTATGGGTGACATAATTACCAAAATACCCCTAATGTATCTACTTATGTTCTATTTAGTTCATATTACTTTCTTATGTTTCAATAAGTCCTATGGGTGACATAATTACCAAAATACCCCTAATGTGAATGTTCACACCGTCAATGTGAATGTTCATATCATCAATGTGTAGGGGCCCGGCCCATGTACAATGTGAATATTCACATTGACATGTTAACATTTACATTGATAGGAGTGTAAAATTAGCCCGCAGCCCGGGGCGAGCCCGGTCCGACCCGTGACAATGTGAATATTCACATTGACATATTAACATTCACATTGATAAGACTGTAAAATTGGCCCGCGGCCCGTGGGCGGCCCGGGGCAAGCCCGGCCCGGCCCGTGACAATGTGAATATTCACATTGACATATTAACATTCACATTGATAAGACTGTAAAATTGGCCCGCGGCCCGTGGGCGGCCCGGGGCGAGCCCGGCCCGGCCCGTGACAATGTGAATATTTACATTGACATTCACATTGATAGGAGTGTAAAATTAGCCCACGGCCCGTGGGAGGACCGAAGACCGCCCGCTGCCCGGGGCGGGCCTGGCCCGGCCCGGCCTGTGACAATGTGAATATTCACATTGACATGTTAACATTTACATTGATAAGAGTGTAAAATTGACTCGCGTCCCATGGGCAGCCCGAAGCCCGTGGCGGCCCGAGGCGAGCCCGGCCCGGCCCGTGACAATGTGAATATTCACATTGACATATTAACATTCACATTGATAGGAGTGTAAAATTAGCCCGCGGCCCGTGGGAGCGGGCGGGCCCGGCCCGGCCCGTGACAATGTGAATATTCACATTGACATATTAATATTCACATTGATAGGAGTGTAAAATTGGCCCGCGGCCCGAAGACGACAGCCTCGGGTCGGGCCGGTGGGCCTGGGCCTAGGCTCGAGCTTAGGCCGGGCTTGGGCGGGCCTGGCCATTTTTTTTTAATTCTTTTTAATTTTTTCTACCAAAATTTTATTATTTTCCGCAAAAAAAGACATTGTGCCTCAGGTGGGCTGGGCCTCGGACCGAGCCTTGAATGAGCCTTAAGCGGGCCGATGGGCCGGGCCGGGCTTCAAAGTGATGGCCTAGGCCCTAGCCTAGGGTCTCGGACATGCTCGGGCCCGGACCCAAACGGGCCTGCCCCGGGCCGTGGGCGGCTTCGAGTAGCCCACGGGCCGCGGGCCAATTCTACATTCCTATCAATGTGCATGTTAACATGTCAATGTGAATATTCACATTGTCAACGGGCCGAGCCGGGCCTACCCCGGGCCGAGGACGAGCTTCGGGCAGCGGACAAATTTTACACTCCTATCAATGTTAATGTTAACATGTCAATGTGAATATTCACATTGTCACGGGTCGGGCCAAGCCCGCCTCGGGCTGCGGTCGGGCTTCGGGCCGCCCACGGGCTGCGGACCAATTTTACACTCTTATCAATGTGAATGTTAACATGTCAATGTGAATATTCACATTGTCAACGGGCCGGGCCGCGGGCGGGCTTTTGGCTGCCCATGGATCGCGAGCCAATTTTGTACTCTTATCAATGTGAATGTTAACATGTCAATGTGAATATTCACATTGTCAACAGGCGGGGTCGGGCCCGCCCCGGGCCGCCCACGGGCCGTGGGAGGGTTTCGAGCAGTCACGGAGCGCGGGCTAATTTTATACTCTTATCAATGTGAATATTAACATGTCAATGTGAATATTTACATTGTCAACAGGCCGGGCCGGGCCCGCCTCGGGTTGCCCACGGGCCGTGGGCGGGTTTTGGGTAGCCATGGGGCGCGGGCCAATTTTATACTCTTATCAATGTGAATATTAACATGTCAATGTGAATATTCACATTGTCAACGGGCCAGGCCCGCCCACGGGCCGTGGGCGAGTTTCGGGTAGCCACGGGGCGCGGGCTAATTTTACACTTCTATCAATGTCAATGTTAACATGTCAATGTGAATATTCACATTGTCAACGGGCCGGGTCGGGCCCGCCCCGGGCCACGGGCAGGCTTTTGGCCGCCCACAGGACGCTGGCCAATTTTATACTCTTATCAATGTGAATGTTAACATGTCAATGTGAATATTCACATTGTCAATGGGCCGGGCCGGACCGGGCCTGCCCCAGGCCGCGGGCGGGCTTTTGGCCGCCAATGGGCCGCGGACCAATTTTTATACTCTTATCAATGTGAATGTTAACATGTTAACATGAATATTCACATTGTCAACGGCCCGGACCGGGCCCGCCCCGGGCCGCCCATGGACTGCGGGCGGGTTTCGCGCCGCCACGGGACGCGGGCCAATTTTACACTCCTATTAATGTGAATGTTAACATGTCAATGTGAATATTCACATTGTCAACGGGCCGAGCCCGCCCCGACTCGCTGACGG
>JAPPVO010001830.1:0-19725 GCA_030407325.1 Camellia japonica | reverse complement strand
GTTAACAATGCCTCGTATTCGGCCTCATTGTTTGATGCATCGAAGCCCAGTTTGATAGCCTGCTCAATTATTGCCTCGTCTGGAGCCATGATCACTACGCCCGCCCCACTGCTACGTTGGTTGGATGATCCGTCACAATACATTTGCCAAACGTCCCCAACATAAATTCTCTAGTTCGGCTTAGGTTGAATTTGATCAGACTTAAAGTCAGCGAGGCATCCGGTGAATTTGGCCACAAAGTCGGTGAGCACTTGCCCTTGATTGAGGTTCTAGGCAAAAATTGAATATCGTACTCGCCAAGTTTGAGAGCCCATTTTGAAATGTGCTCTGATGCTTCTACACTATGGAGTACTGACCATAGGGGGTAGTCCGCTAGTACCCTAATGGTATGCCCCTGAAAGTAATGCATCAGCTTTCTTGCTGCCATGACGAGAGCAAGGACGAGTTTTTCCAACGGAAGGTAACGTGTTTTGGCGTCAACCATTGCTTTGCTCACATAATAAATTGGCCGCTGCTCACCAAGTTCTTCCTTTAAACAGTATGGCGCTGACGACCCAGTCGGAAACTGCCAGATATAAAATGAGCGGATCACCTGCCGAAGGTGTTGTCAAGAGTGGAATTGATCGGAGGTAAGTCTTTAAACCATCTAAAGCGGCTTCGTACTCGGGGGTCCATTCAAAAGCTTTACCCTACCGAAGGGTGTGAATGAATTGTTGGCAGCGATCTGTGGAATGACTGATGAACCTGTTGAGTGCAGCGGCCATCCCCATAAGTTTTTGAACCTCTTTAACTGATCGAGGAGAGCCGAGTTCTAGAATTGCTGTGATTTGCCTCGGGTTGGCTTCGATTCCGCGGTGGTTAACAATGTAGCCAAGGAATTTGCCGGATCCGATGCCAAATGCACATTTGGAAATGTTCAGCTTCATTTTGTATTTGCGAAAAATGCCGAATGTCTCTTCTAGATCAACTAGATGAGTTTGCTCTTCTTTGGACTTGACCACCATATCGTCAATGTACACTTCCATAGTACGGCCGAGTTGCTCCTTGAACATGGCAATGACTAGTCTTTGGTAGGTTGCCCTCGCATTCTTCAGCCCGAAAGGCATACCTTATAACAATAAGTCCCTCTTGGGGTGAGGAATGCAGTTTTGTCTTGGTCCTCCTGATGCATAGCAATTTGATGGTAGCCTCTGTAGGCATCCAAGAAGCTCATACGTTGATGATGTGCCATTGCATCTACGAGTTGGTCTATTCTGGGGAGGGGAAAGCAATCCTTGGGACAAGCTTTGTTTAAGTCCGTAAAATCCACACAAACACGCCAAGTTCCATTTTTTCTTCTTTACAACCACAGTATTCGACAACCATGTAGATAGGTCACTTCGCGGATTGCCCCGACATCAAGCAACCAGTCAAACTTCAACAACAGCAGCGGTGTGTTCCGCGGCTGACCGCCGGCTTTTCTGAATAATCGGCTTACATTTGGGATCAACATTTAAGCGGTGCTGAGACACAGATGGATCCACCCCCGGCATCTCATATGGTAGCCATGCAAATATATCAAGGTTTCCGAGTAAGAAAAAATTAGCTCCTCCCTGTCGACTTCATTCAAGGAAGCGCCGACCATGAAGAACTTGTCAGGATTCCCGTCAATTTCAACTCGATCTAGGGCTCCGGTTGCCTTTTCACTTAGGAGCTGCCCAATGTCATCGAGGCTCTCTCGATCTGGCACCTTAATTGAATTCACTTCCAGCTCTTTTGGTGTCTTTGCGGCAAGAAGATAACATGCCTGAACCGATTTTTGGGAACCTCGAATATGCTCAATGCCGCGTTCAGTCGGAAAGCAAAGGAGTTGGTGATAGGTGCTTGGCATAGCTTGCATGGTATGCAGCCAAGTTCGTCCCATGATAAGATTATACGGCGATGGAAGCTTGACAACCAAAAATTCTACATCCACTGATCGGGAGCCCACCCGAACTGGTAATGTGATTTCCCCAACGGATATTCCGAATTAGCGTTGAAGCTGAATAACGGATAATGAGCTGGAGACAGGTCCGACTCAGTGAAGCCGAGTTTGATGAAGGTCTTATAGTACATAACTTCTGAAGTACTCCTTGGTCAATGAGAACACGTTCAACAGTGAATCGATTTACGCGTAGTTCGATGACCAAGGGATTAATGTGGGAAAGTGTTACACCGACCAAATCAGAATCATCGAAAGTAATACTCACAGCTTCACGTGGCCAATTCGCTGGTGTGATTTGCTTTTGGGGGTTAGGATGCGACTGAATTGTATGTACCGCGGATGCCGTCGGCAACCTGTATATCATATGGATAACGCCGAGTAGAGGTGAATCCTGCCGTAAAGCAATTGTTTTGGTTGAGTCGTTCTTTTAGACGTGTTGCTTGAGTCGACCGTCTTGTACCAACTCCTGAAGGTGATCCTTCAATGCATAACAACTGTCGGTATCATGATAGTGGTCTTTATGATATTCACACCACATATCCTGTCTCGTCGTGTCGGGAGGTCCCACCATCTTGGGTGGCCATTTGAAGAATGGAAGGTGTTGAACTTTAGACATGATCATGCTGATCGGCTCGGATAACTCCGTATATTTCTTGTCCGCGCGCCTTATGTGCCTGGTATCCACTTGAAGTTGTTCATTAGCTCGGTGTGAACATTGGTCATTTAATCGGCACGAATCTCGTCTTTTGTCTCGTTTAGCCCGATTCCGTGGTTTAGGGCTCCGTGATGGTTCAGAATTTATCGGCTGAACGATTTCAAATGGGGCCGTCTTGTTGGCTTTGTGCTCAGCTTTAACCCGCAGGGCGTCATCTTCCACTTTGCAGTATTCCTCGACTTTCTTCATTAACGACCAGACTGTTTTGGGAGGCCTTCTGGTCAAGGAGCTGCGGAGGTACTATCAGGATGCAATCCCATCTTAAAGGCGGTGATGGCCATGGAGTCATTGTAGGCATCATGTACTAGATTAAAGCATTCCCAATAGCGCCGAATACGCACGTAAGGTTTCCCTTGGTTGGATCTGCATTGCCCAGAGGGAATCGGCCTGCTTCGATTAGACCTCATTGGTGATGAAACTTGCCCTAAAGAATTTTAGAAGTTGATGGAAGCTCTTAATCAATGCCGGTTCCAATTTATAATACCATCTGACGGCCAGTGGTCCCAAACTGCTCGGAAATATTCGACACATGAGGGCCTCGTCGTCTGCATGAAGCGTCATGGCTTGCTTATAATGACAAATGTGATCAGTGGGGTCCGATTTTTCATCGTATACAGTGAACGATGGAGGTTTGAACTTTTTGGGTAGCACTGCCCTTGCAATGCGTCGGACAAAGAGGTCATGTTGATCCTCTTCGTTTGAATCATTTCTTCTTCTCTTATTCCGTGCACGCGGACTTCCTTCCAAAGAACTGGAGACTTCGACTTGTCCCTTCTTTTTAGATTCTGGGGATGATGAGTCAGAATCACTGCCACTATCATGTCTCCGAATTTGAGGTCGTCAACCATCCTTTCTCAGAGGTCGTCTCAGGTCTTGGCGCGCGGCCTGTTGGGATTTTGCCACCTCCAAGGCCAAACCTTGTCGAAGGCGCTCGTTCTCAGCCATCATGTTTTCCAAACCCTGTTCATTTTGCTTCGCCTTATCTATAATTGCTTGCATTGTCTCATGTGCTGATGTCGAGGGTAAGTCGAAGTTCAAGGCGCTTCGTGCGAAAATGTTCTCTGGCCCAAGCATGTTGCTTGGAGTGGTATCATCTCGTGGCATAAGGTCATCAGCGACTACCAGAGGATCTTCCGTCACGCCCCGCCATGGATGTGCTGGAGTATTCCCACAGACGGCGCCAATTGTGGAGAAGTGGTTTGGAAATACTCTCTGGATCCTGTAGAACGCTTTTGATCCTCAACAAGTCACCTAAAAAGGAATGAACACTCCGGTCGGGGGTGCCGGAATTAGCACTCTGGCGGATTAGTCAGTATATACTCTCTTGGTTGCTTATATCTTAAGTTAATCTTACTTGTTCTCACATACCTTTCTTTGATTGATGCTCCTCTATTTATATTTTTCTGTTGGGCCTCAGGATCGGGCCTACCCTTAATCCATTGCACGTTTATGTATTCAGCCTTAGTTCGACTAGTTCCACGGCCGATTAATATATTCGGCTTTGGGATCATCCAGGATGAAGCCAAGTACAAATTCCGTCCTTGATTGTCCTCATACCGTTATTTTGCTTTATTGCCCCCATAATATCCGGCTCCCACAAATGCATATTTTGTTAAATTTATCCAACTTTGCTGATTTGAAATTTTGAATTTTTTTAACTTTTTGTATAGATCTTGGATTATTGTTTCATCCAGTTATTATAGATCAGGTCGGGACTCAAACTGTGCCTATTGCCCACATCATTTGAACAACTAAAATACTTAAAATTTAATGGAGTTTTAAAATATATTTAGAAAGAGAAGTAGGAAGTAGTGAGCTAAAATCACTTATTCTTTTTGCTGCTCCCCTTCTTGCCGCTAGCAGTCACCATCTCCCACCCTTTCCACCACCACCACCACCACCACCACCACCACAACCACTTCCTATCGAATTTGTCTAAACTCTTGCAAGCACCATAGCAAAGCGAATAAAGACAGATTTATGGTGATTGAAGAGGTTTCTTGTTACCTTCTTGTTGGAGATGAGAAGTATGGTTGCACTGTTGTAATTGCTACTGAGGTTTTGCATCTTCAAACACAAAACCAAATTTTGAAGTGTTGTTCTTCAAAATATTCCCTAGCACTCAATTTATTCAATATATGGAACAAGAAAGCCATTGCTATTGTGCACTCCAATCTACATTGTTGCTGCCTACAGTGAATTTTATGTTGCACCGTTACTGGAATCATTCTAACATTTTTTTATACGATCGAGAGTATAAAAAAAGATTAAACTGAAATTGGTTGATACCCAATTGAAAATTGCTGTAAAAATTGAAAACCCAAATTATAATTTGGTTGAAAAGTAAAAAAGTGATATTTAAACTTTTGCATCTGGGTTTGATTTTTGCTTCCCCTTCTTCCCACCTCATCTCTTCAAAATTCTGCTTTTAAATTTGATTCTTCTTGAAGTTTAGCTTCTCAGTTTTTATCTCTCAGACATATGTTATGGCCCCTAGTGCTTGGGCTTGGGTTTTGCTTATAATGACATTAATTCCTATAGATTTAACATATGGGTTCTGAATTTTGATGCCTATTTTTGGAGATTTATGAATATGACTATTGAATTAAAGTGGACCTGTGATTTGCTTCTCCAGTATTTGATGAAAGATGACTTCGTTCTCTGTTATGCGGAAGAAGGCGCCTTTTGAGAAGCACAAAGAGGAGGAGGCGAAGAAAAAGGTTTGGCATTTAATAGGTCCTTTAAGACCTGTTGGGTTACTAACTCAACACACACGCGCGCGCGTGCGCGTGCGCACACACACATATATATATATAACAATATTTAAAATAGTATACATTAATGTGTGTTTAAAAGAAGAAAGACTGGGTACACATCTAACTTTAGCATAGTACACAAAGTAGTTGTCCCGAGACTTGAACCCATAACCTCAAGGTCATAAGATTATTTTAAAACCTGTTGGTTACTAAAAAACAGTGCTGTTGGTCATGTTACTAGAATTTTATTTTCCTAGAGAGCGGAAGAGCAAGGACGGAATTAGGAGAATACCATGTCTCCTCTATTTCTGTGAAAATTATTATTTGCCATAGAACTTTAAAAATGCATATCATTTTATACATAAAATGGCCCTCCAATATAAAAAAATATATGTCATTCTTCTTCTATCTTGAATTCTCTTTCTATTTTACACAAAAAAAACTTCATCTTATTAGAAATTGCTTCTATGGTATTTAAATTTTTTTTATGTATATATAATTTATATATCATATTATACATGTGTGTTTTGTGTATATGGTGAAAAAAATTATTTTTCTTTTGGCCTCTCCAATAATAAAATCCTGGTTCCGTCCCTGTGGAAGAGGAAACAACTCGTTCATGTCAAGAGTTTGTGTAGTCATTTCAAGGGGAAAACATACCAGGGTCTAAGGTATTTGTTAAAGGAGGGACAATTATGGGCGGAAGATTGATTCTGAAGGTCAGTGCAATTGAGGGACTTCTTAAATAAATCCTTTCTTAGATGGTTTTTCTATATTTAATTGGTCATTTAATATATTCTTGTTTTCTTATGCATTATGCATTAATAATAATTTTCTGTTTTATGTAGGAATTAATAAAAATATGGGCCTTTTATTCGTTCGCGGATTACAGCTGGAAATTCCGAAGATGAGGTATCTGGTTCAAAGAAGGGGAGTAGGTAAATAAATGCTTTTGAATAACCACGTTACAGTGTTATATGTAATAAGGCATTCTGATTAGGGAAATTATATGATAGAGATATCTTTAAATGTTGCTTTTGTTGCTTGGGATTGTTAGTATTGGAAAATTAGGAAGCATATGCTGTGTATTTAGTCACAGATTTTGCATTAATCTGTAATGTATTTTTTTTATGGTGGCATTTTTTTATTTTTATACAAAGGATTGAATTATGATGCAAACTTCTGGAGATTAATGCAAACCTGGTTTCTGAACCTCAGATTCAGTGGAGGTTTCTATGTTTCATGGTGAAGTATTGTTACTGTGCCATTTAAGACAGTTTAGGATATAGTCCGTTGGTAGTTTTGCTTGATCTTGGATTCGAAAACCACATTTACCTCTGTCAAATAAAATTTTCAAGTATATATATCCCTTTGATGATCCAAGATTTGAATGGTTGAATAGATCTGATTAATTGGACAATGTTGTTCATTTCTTAAACTTTAGGGGCTGCTAAGATATGTCTCGTATCATAAGTCATAACTAGGGTGAAGTATATTTAGTACTGGAAATTCTATTATTAAAACCATTGCCTCCACTTCGTGCTGTTTTCGATGTTCCTCATGCTCCATCTGTTTGAGTTAATGAATGGTAGGATCTTTTGTTTTGCTACCAAACTTATGTAGGCCAAGTGTGGATAAACCCCTTGCACAAGCTTGGAAATCAAAATCAATATAAGGCGGCGGTGATAAGGGCTTCTTTGAAGGCTAATTATGGTAAATCTTATCACTGATGGTGAGCAAAGTTATGAATTTAAAGGGTTTGTAGATATAAGAAAGGAGTAATAGGTTGGAGATAACACCAGGCAAAGAGAGAGTTTCAGGGCAGTTCTGGGTGTTTTGAGGAGTACTTATGAACAGTACTTTTTTGTGTTCAAGTGTTATGATTGAATGATGGAGAGACATCAATTTGGCTTGTCCCATGGGATTTTAAGGGACACCTCTAATAAAGTTAGAGTCCCACACAAGCATCATACTAGAGTTACAATTGAATCATGCTGTCCCATAGAGATCTTCAAGTTACTCCTAGAAAATTCCCACTTATTTCCATCGGAATTTGAAAGTTAAAGCCATATCTTGGTAACCCAGAGAGCTCTTTGGGGGGCACCTGATAAAGCAGAGGGAAAACTAAAGTCGAAATGATCTTTAAATATGTACTTAAATATGATATTACCTAAACTAACCAACCCTAATTGGACACTTGTCAGTTGTCAGCTAGCATTTGATATGTATCTATACTAATCCTGGAGTTGTAGGGATAAATGTAGTTACTTATGTTTACTTATGTTACCACTTAGTTTAGTGCTCACTATTATAACTCCCTACACCACTTAGTCTGGTGCTCCACTATTATAGTGCTCCATTATGGCTTATATTGTATCCCCCATTTCTCTCTATAAAAGAGAGCTCTTGTACTCAAATTAGATAGATCAAACAATCAAGATATTGAATACAATCAATCAATAATATCAATACATTAATTTCCTTCATGGTATCAGAGCTATAGGTTAAGCTCTTGGTGTTCTTCGCCTTACCGGCGGGCAGCAACCTTCCCTTGGCCGTCCGCCGGACCTCAAGCTATTCCGCTTGTGTTTCTACACATACTTCTTCCATAGCTGAGCTCTTACCCCTCATTTCAGCCTCTGTAGATCGCAAAGCAAACAGCAGCAGCAGCGTTACAACTCCATCATCATCATCTATGGTGCATGGGCCACAGTTGCTTGTTTTCAAACAATCAGCCACTTCTCTCTCCCACCAAAAACAGTGCTCCTGCTGCTGCAACTTCAGTCCTAAGATTCATGGTTGATTTGGCAAAAATGTGCCCCCTTTCTCTGCTGTTTGCAGACGGGCAGAATTTCTTGAAAGCTGTATCAACCTTTTTTTCATGTGTTAGGGCTGCTCATGCAGTAAAGATGGCGAAGGAACTTTCTGTAAAGCCAGAAGAGAAGAGTCTAAATGATGGTGATGATACCAATAGCTCCAGAATACATTCTCTAGTTTGCCTCATGAACAGGAACAGTCTGTCAAAACCTCCATAAGCGTTGGAAGCTGCCCTGAGGGGCAGCTGAGTACAAGTTCTGAGGATATGCCTATGCCTCCAAATAATATGGCTGGTGACAAAGCCGAGACAAGCATTACTAAGCACCAGCAGGAATCAAACAAGGCAGCTCAAGAAGATGCTCAAACTTTTCTGAGCTTAGATGGTGAAGCTGTGGACCAGATGTCCACTGCCAGCACTAGCGAGTTCAGTTTTTTTTGTGATATTAAAGGCACCCCAGATGCCATTAACCAGGCTGACTCAAAAAGTTCTGCATCATTAACTATATTTGCTTCTCCCATTTTTTCTGAGAAGTCTAATTCCAAGATCCAACTCACGCCCTCTCCATCCCTAGTCATTGCATTGACATCTTGGCTGGGAAGTTCTAGTCACAGTGAGCTCTCACCTGCAATCACTTCAGTTGAAGGATACTAAGGACAGTGATGAAGGAAAAATTCCTGGGGTAAAAGATGTACAAACAGTTTCAAAACAGGCTGCTACTCCAATCGACGATGGGGACTTTCCACATGGACTGTCTCTGAAGGATTCATTAGCTGCTGTCTATAATGCTACTCAAGCTGCTGCTCGCATTCATCAAGTCTACAGGGTGCAAGTCATTCCAAAGCAAACAGCTCAAAGAGTACCGGATGTTTCCAGACGAAGAGATCACCATTGCCAAGGGCTATATGAGCATAATTGAGTTCATAGCTTCTGTTTTGCCTCCTGGTTCGATCCAATTAGGCCGAAAGGTCACCAAGATCGAATGGCAGCCTGAAAATTACCGGTTTTTTGGAGAGTGAAACCGGTGATTTTAGGCCTGTGAAGCTACATTTCTCCGATGGGTCGGTCATGTTGGCCGACCATGTCATTGTCACAGTCTCATTAGGGGTTCTCAAAGCCAGAATCTGTGAAGGTTCTGTTTTGTTTTTTGATCCACCACTCGTACTATGACAGTAACAGTGTTTACTTGTGATGGAAGTGCACTACCAAGTGCTTGCACTGTAACTGTTCAAAAGCAGGGACGTTGCAGGACTTGATCCAAGCCATTAGCAATGCTTGTTCCTTAAAGCATAATGAGAAACTTTTGTTAGCAGAGATAGAGGGCATTTGATTCACCGGTTCTTGGAAGATCCTTTAATATCGTTGTCTTCCATAAAAGATGATGATCACCTTGCTGCTTACAAGCTGGAAACCTTGCTGCTTGTTATCCATTTGAAAAGTTCTCATACAGCAGGTCAATGAAGAACAAGCTGGAAACCTTCATCAATTTTCCTGTACATGAACTTATTTTGGGTCCAACAAGGATGCCATTTCAACCAGGATGTCTTCTTCGACAAGCAACAAGGATGCCATTTCTGGTGGTTCGGTTGGTTTGATTTTATCGATCTTTCTTTTTCCATTAAAAAATATATATATATATATATATATATACCATATCGATTTGCACACCAAACCTTCCCTTATTTTATTCATCTCGGGGATCAACCCCGATCACATTTTACACAAAAAAAAAAAAAAAAAAAAAATCAACCGCAACCCCACATCACACCAGCCTCACTTCTTCGCCTCTTCAGCTGTTCGCTTCCTCTTGCCTTTGTCTTGGGCGGCCCTTGCGGTGCTGCCTCTGTGTTCCCACGCCGCCGAGCATATTCACTTCCGTTGCTCCTCAACTGTCACATATGGAGGACCTCCAATCTGAGCATTACGGTGGCCTTCCGCTTCAGTTCCTTATTTTCTGCCTTCAGCACCATATCTCTGCTCGGGCATCCGTATACATGCGCTGGAGCAGAGCCAGTTGGGCTTTTCCTGCTGCACCTCATTTGTTCTACTCTGAAGCCGGTGTGACAGGTTGTTTACCGCAGTCATGGTCTCAACACATGACCTTAATGTATAATAATTGGCCTCAATATCAGATTGAGCAGCCATTATCTGCTCAACTGCCACCATCGGATAGTTCAACGGCGCAAAACCAGGGGGGCTTGGTCCAAGGGCGCTTGGTTGAGGTTCAAGGGCTATATTCTGGGTTGTGGCCTCGTTGAGGTCGGGAAAGAGAGTAAGACCACGGGACGAAGAGGCTATGTTCTGGGTAACGGGGCGGGAAGAAGAGGCCATTTTCAGGGCAACAGAGTGTTTCAGCGATACAACTCTCAGAAAACAACAGTGTTTCAGCGATACAACTCTCAGAAAACAACAAAGTGTTTCAGCGATACAACTCTCAGCAAAATGAAGAGTTTTTCGGAGTTTTTTCCGCAGGTGTTTTTGCCTCAGCCTCGCCTTTGTTTAAATAGGCAAGGCAGACACGCGCCTCACGCGCCTCTCAGTGCAAGACGACAACGCGGCGCGCCTTTTGATGGCTCGACTTTTGATGGATGTCGGGCACACCTTTTGATGGCACGCCTTTTGATGGCGCGCCTTTTTGATGGCTCGACTTTTGATGGCTGTCGGGCACACCTTTTGATGGCACGCCTTTTGATACGATTGGGCACGCCTTTTGGGGGTGCAACTTTTATGGGTCCGACAAGACTCTGTAAACTGTCCCGACATTGATTCCGGTTAGCTCCTATATGGGTCCGACAAGACTCTATAAACTGTCCCGACATTGATTCCGGTTAGCTCCTATATGGGTCCTACAAGACCCTGTAAACTGTTTTCTACACCGGTCCGACATGACCCCGTAAACTGTTTTCTACAACGGTCCGACATGACCCAGTAAACTGTTTTCTACAACGGTCCGACATGACCCCGTAAACTGTTTTCTACAACGGTCCGACATGACCCCATAAACTGTTTTCTACATTGGTCCGATATGACCCCATAAACTATCTTCTACAACGGTCCGACATGACCCCATAAACTGTCTTCTACAACGGTTTGACACGACCATACAGTGTCTCCTATCTACTTTTATTTGTCAGATTATTTTTTTCTGTTTTGTTACTCTCTCCAAACTCAAGTTGGTTAGTTCCTAACCCCCTTGAGTTTGAGGGGGGCTGTTGAATGTAAATTACTCCACCTACACCACTTAGTTTAGTGCTCCACTATTATACCTACACCACTTAGTTTAGTGCTCCACTATTATAACTACACCACTTAGTTTAGTGCTCCACTATTATAACTCCACCTACACCACTTAGTCTAGTGCTCCACTATTATAGTGCTCCATTATGGCTTATATTGTATCCCCCATTTCTCTCTATAAAAGAGAGCTCTTGTACACAAATTAGATAGATCAAACAATCAAGATATTGAATACAATCAATCAATAATATCAATACATTAATTTCCTACATTAATGGAAATGACATGCTTGTGAAGTTATGATTGCCCTGGATGAACTTGCAGTCTTAATGTGCTTTTATGATGGGACAAAAGTAGCTAGAGTGAAGGATAGAAATGAAGGCTCAAAGGCCACCCACACTCCCTTGGTTCTATGTGGACAACATCACTAATAATATGAATGAAATAAGGATACAAAAGTTAACATAGAAGGTGCTGCGCTTTTTTATTGACATGAAAACTGATCATACCTTTTATTGACATGAATTTGGACTAATTGATCATACCTTTTTTTCTGTTAAGTACCAACGTCTATATTTTGATGGATAGTTTGGTTTACAAATTATTAAATGGCTTCGGAAACTTTGTCCTGAATGCAACCTTTGTTTTCTTTATTTTTTGATGCAATATTACGTATTTCATTAGAGGTGATTGTACTGCTGGCTATGTACAGGTATTTGTGGACTATATAAAAGGAAACTTAACGAGCTAAATCCAGCCATCAGAAACATCACATAAGATATTGCAGATCTCTAAAATTTCATTGACGCAAAGTGGGTGTTTTTTGTAACTTTAAGAATAGAGCTTGTTAGGTTTTTATTCTTGGCAACCCCGTTTGACAAAACTCCTTTCAGATGTATTTATTTTCGCACTTTTATTTCAGTGAGGCTATGAGTTTATTAGATGCAAATCCAAACCCGAATCGAGCCATGCAGAGAAGTTTGTGATGTTAATGCTTTCAAGATTGCCACTTCGCTGATTATTACGGGGGTCGAGCTGACCGTCAGCTCGCGGCCGAAGCAAAATGCAAAATTGCATTCAAAATTGCATTCAAAATTGCATGTCTGCCATTGGTCGCTCGAGCCAAGAAGAGCTCGCTCGAGCGAAGGTTTTCTCGCTCGATCCAAGGAGTTCTCCTCGAGCCAAGGATTGCGTCCATACAACAACCTGAAAAAGTGTATTCCTCGCTCGAGCCAAGGATTCGTCGCTCGAGCCAAGGCACTAGTAGAAATCATGAAAATTACACTCCTCGCTCGAGCCAGCAAAGCCTCGCTCGAGCGAGCCTCAGAATCCGGATTTCTCAAGAAGTTTGTTTTTTTCCCAATCTAGGATTACTTTTGGTTCTCTATAAATACTTGGTTTTCTCCCAAAACTAAGTAATTGATTGAAGTCCTCCAGATCTTCTTTTTGGTTCTTAAAGGTTTATATCTGGGAATATTTTGTTATTTTCTTTGATATTTTATTGAGTATTCAACTCATGGTTTAAAGAGAGTACATCAAAGATTTGTTTGTTATACACAAAAGAGAGAGTTGTTCTTCAGTTGTGGATTCTGAAGAATTCGAGCCTGAAGCTTTGGTGGAATCCGGAGTGGCTCATCAGAAAGACAATTCCGTGGTGAAGATGGGGTTGGAAGAGACACATAGAGGTTGGTTCAATTAGGCATTGTGGATTTGCTAGATAATTGAGAGTATACCTGTGTAATTCCTTTTATTCTTCTTAGTGGATTGTTTTGTGGCAGTTGCCCGTGGTTTTTTTTTATCACAGTTGGAGGTGTCCAATTGTGGTTTTTTCCACATAAAAATCGTTGTGTCTCTTTGTCTTGATTGTTTGATTGGGATTGTTATATTCTGTTTAAAATTGATACATAATCACAAATCAACATCTAGTAGGTTTTTAGATTTTTCAGAGCTTTTTTTGATTGAAAAAAAAAACTCTGCCGAACATGGCCTTTGAGAATATAACTACCACTCCCAATTACTAGCATGATCTCGTGCTTAAGACAATTGACTGGGGATTGCGGGGAAGGGCCAGTTGCCAATTACTGTATGCTTAGCGACATCTATATTGCAAAGCTCCCTTTAGTTCCAACTAGTTCACAATCTCGATCAGGGTATCATCTTTTTTGAGATACACCATTATTTTCATGTCTACACCCTCTTAATTTAACTTTCACAAACACACATGACACCTTCATAGGGACAAGAAAGGCATGAATGCCTCTGTGGGATAATATAATTACCACCTCTATTTTTGTTCATTCTGGATTGCAGTTATGACCACTCAATTTAGGCTTATCTACCATGTGACCGTCAGTGGATTCAGTAGAGGACATTTCAACACCTCAAGAAATTGGCACATTGATGTGCTAGAACCCTGTACTCCAACTATTTCTCAGAGAATCTTTAGATTGGTTTTTTTACAAGGAAAGAAAATGGATGAAGTGCAGAGTTCATGGCATCGCTCTGCTCTCTAGGTTCTATATTAGAAGTGTGTAGTTGTTTCCTACCTATGCATATATAATGTAATGGTGGTATACTGGTGGAAGTCATCTATGGTTGCTGAATCAGTGTATCTTGTAGCTTTGCACTTGTTTGGATCCAAACCTTGGTGTTGAAATTTGTACCATTGCTTTTATGCAACATATTCGCTGGGTTATTTTTTGAAGAAGACCTTTTCATGGCTGATTGTCCCTTCCACATTGTTTGCTAACACTGTTATGGAATATATATACATGTCAGACTGCAATTTATATAGGGTTAATTACACCAAGACCCCTCAACTATTAGTGCTGAACCTTTACATATTGACCCCCTCAGTTTTAAAAACCGTTCAAATATACTCCATTTGGAGGACTTTATACTTACTATTGGTTTCAATTTGATTCAATCCTCTGCTCAAGTTTGGTATTTGACAAAATAAAATTAAAAAACCTCACTTTTACATGGAACCCATGAAGCACTGATGTGTCTCACCTTCATTTATGGAGGGATTGTTTTTTGTGACTCAAATTTGTGTCACTACGAACGGTAACGGCAAATTTATTCTTGGGCCAAACTGTGCCAATATATATATATATATATATATGTATATGGCTACTGATCAGATTGGTACAGTATTAGCAGCTTGGAATTTAAAAACATTTCTTTGTATTCCACAACTCTGCTGTTCCAGCCTATTTTGTACCTCAAGATTTGATGTTGCACCAGAAAGCACCACTGTTCTATTGTGTGTTCTAATTTGGGAGGGCGGCTTGCCCATACTTTATAGTTATGTTTAGGCTTTTGCTTTCCAGTGTACCCAAATGATAGACAAAATTAAAAGTAAAATAAAGAAAGAAAACAGTACTAAGCATTGTAATCTTATTTTCTTTCTGACTTCTTTTTGTTGGAAAATTTGAATAAAAATTGACTCTAATGGTTGTCTTTAGTTGGAAGGGTATGTCCTTTTGGAGGGTCACAACTCTTAGTGAATTGTTGCAACCTTTCTTAAGAGGCATGAATGAGTCTATAAATTCCAATTGAATTTGGACTGCATTTTCCCTTCTTCCTCTTTTTGCATTTCTCTGCATATTTCCGAGTCTAAATAGTGAGCGTGTATGGCACAAATTGATTCACTGTATACACAGAAAACTGTGCAATTATTGTGTGAAGTCATCAAACGCAAACACAAAGGCGAGGGCAAATTTCGATCTTAAAAATACAATATTCAAACAATGGCCTTGGTCACAATCTGTTCTCTAAGTATTTTCTCCTGTTATTTTATTTTATTATTTATTTGCATAAACTTGATTTTCCTGAAAATTATTTTCCGACATTTTTTTGTCTCAGCAAAAGACATTATCTTCTTTATTGAAGTGCCATTGGTAGGACACAGCAGATGCAAAAAAAAAAAAAATGGATCAAGAATGCTGGCTCAACTGTTTGCAAACTGGTGGTTCAGGCATAACTTCACGAATCGTGGTATAGTTGTATTGGTTACAGAATACATACGAAAATCAAATTACTTAGAAGGACGAACAGTCAATCCTTAGGAGGGTGCAAGAACAATCGGACCTAAATGAAGTCATAGCATACAAAGAATTTCAATTTTTTAGAAAGCAGCAACAAATGATAACTGAAACATTGCAAGTTCAATTAAAAAATGGCATATTCTCAAATGAACTAGTCATTTTTTAGCATACCAAATTGAGCTCACAACTGATTTGGATCAAATCATCAAAGTAATGATTTAGGTTTAATCTTGAACTCTCTATCGAAAAACTCTTGATTAGCTATACTAAAAGTAGCTTGGATTGATCTATAGACTATAGACTGGATGCAAATTTTGGTGCAACTCAAATACAAGGATCTGTCTGATTGATGATTGGTTTAGTTTTTTAGTTTTTGTTACTTGTTAGCTTGGTTAATACTATTTCTCAATGCAGCTAAAATGTGACTTGTATCACACTAGAATATTGTGGTTAGTTTTAGTGTATTCAAATTGATGTTGGATGCTTTGGGGTCATTTCACTTTCTTCTATTTTGGGATGTTTGCTCTTAACTGTGGTCCGTATTTGGCATGAGACACTTCAAGAGAGGTCCTTATTGAAGATGGTTTTCAGCTGCTCTTTATTTTTCTATTTTTTTGCTCACCTCCCTTGTTTTAGCCTATTTTGCCCAGGGGTGTATTATTTATTTTAAGTGTACTATTTTGTCCAAGCTTATTCGCTTTGAAGTCGCTTCTCTAAAGCTGTGCTGAGCTTCGGGATTGTGGTTTTAGCATCATTGTAATATTTTATTTTTTTTGATAGAAAACTAGTTGACTTACTAAAAAAATAAAATTAAAACTAAATGATGTTATGCGCTATTTGCATATTAGGTGTAAGGTTTTACATTAAAAATTTCTCTTACCCACATGTCGCGGTTGCATCCCCTTGTTACGATTCTAATTTAATTTCGCTGGATATAGATATGGGTCTTATTAACAAGTGTCTGTGGGGAGAAAGAAAAAAGTGAGACAATTTTCAGTAATTTCAAAATACTTTTTATTGATTTCAGAATGTTTTTCATTCCCATTTCAATGCAAACCATTAATGCATTGGTTGCCTTGGTTAACATATGCCTATTATAGGTAGTTGGAGTTTCTGTTCGTTCAAAGGAACTACTTGTTGGGAAATTTTCAAAATGGTTTTTAAAATGTATAGTTTAATTTTTTGGGTGTTTTCAAAACCTTCTTGATTTTTTTTGGAAAGCTTGAAATAAGCTTGGGGACTTTTGTCTCACATCGGAAAGAGAGAAAAACATAGAGCACTTAATAAAGTGCTACATAGAATATTTTTTTGAATATGGAATTGTGAGGTGAAAGCTAGTGTGCATGCACCCACACCACAAGGATGGTGCCATCCACACAGGCGCACGCGCATGGCGTGGGCAATGGGCTGTGTGGCGTTTGATGGCGCACTTTGCACGGACGCATCGGCGCAAGGCGCCATGAGGGCACTTTTCTATTTGCATCAGACAGGTTAAAGCGATGACGTGGAATACAGTCAGCTCCACGTGGCATCAGTTGGCGATGAGTCAACCAACCAATCGAACGGTTGCGTGTCCAATATGGAGCGGTTTGATCATAGCCGTTGATTGGAGATGCGAGCAATCGTACGGATGAGATGTCATCCGATCGTGATCAGGTGTGATCAGTCATGGCAGCTATTCGGTGTGAGAATGATCTATACCATAGATCGTCGATCCAACGATCAGATCTGATTGGATGCGATCAAGGGACATTCGATCAAATCAATCAAGGCCTATAAATAGGCTGCAAAATTAGCCATTTCATTCCATCCAAAAAATCCAGAAGCATTCTTGCAATTCTCTCTCTTTCTCTCTCTCTCTCTCTCTCTCTTGATTTTGAGTTTTCAATCAAGAGTTTCTTAAGCAAATTTTTGCTTTTCTTATTGGTAATCAAGTTCTGCAAATTTGATTATCAATGTCTTGATTTTCTTAATTATATCAAGAGTATTTTGATTTACTATCGTTAATGCAGACGTCGATAGACTTGATCTTTAGATCAGGCTTCACTGTATCGTGGAGGTAAATTTGTTGTAACCCCCTGCACACCTTTTGGTGGGTGCAAATATTGTCTTTAGGAAAGCGGCTTAGTAACGCGACTTGAAGCACCAAATTTCTGTTTTACATAGACAAGATCATTGCCAAGTTTTGAAGACCCGAAAATCACCAACTAAAGATTTCAAGACGAATTGTTCCAGCATTCTAAAGATAATAATTAGATATGGCGAAGTCTATTCAGAAAATGACTCAAGATTTTATGAAGCTTGACTGTTTTGATGGAGGAAATGTTCGACGCTAGCAAAAGATGATGCACTTTTTGCTCACCACTCTCAAAGTGGTCTATGTGTTGACTACCCCTTATTTGGTGGAGCAAGAAGACGAGACTATGGAGCAAACCCGTACCAAAACCAAATGGGAGAATGATGACTATATTTGCCGAGGACACATTCTGAATGCGCTGTCGGACTCTCTGTTCGATGTGTATCAATATCCGAAAATGGCAAAGCAACTCTGGGACAAATTACAGTCAAAGTACCTCACCGAGGATGCCACCAATAAGAAATTTCTTGTTAGTAATTTTATGTGTTTTACTATAATTGATACAAAACCCATTATGGAGCAATTCCATGAGATCCAACATATTCTGAGTCAGTTTCGACAAAAGAATATGAACATGGATGAATCTATTGTAGTTTCGTCTATAATAGAGAAACTGTCATCTTTTTAGAAGGATTCTAAGAAAACTTTGAAACATAAAAAGGAAGATCTAACTTTAGAGGAATTGGCTCAACACCTCCAAGTTGAGGAAGAGTCAAGACTTCTTGAAAGTAAAGAAAACCAATTGGCTCAAACTTCCAAGATTCATATGGTGGATGATGGCAAGAGGTTCAACAAAAAGAAGCGTAAGCACGACCCCCAACCTAAGAAAGATGCTAAGAAGCCGAAAGGCGCTTGCTGGCATTGTGGCAAGCCAGGGCATTTCAGAAATGAATGCTGATTATACAAGAAGAAGCCAAGAACAAGTTCATGGTTGTTATGTCCGAGGTGAACATGCTGGAAAATGCTGGTGATTGGTGGATTGACTCAGGAGCAACAAGGCACGTCTACAACGACAAGAGTCGTTTCACTACTTATGAACAAGTGAGTGATCGAACAGTTCTCAACATGGGCAACTCTTCAACTGTTGCTATCAAAGGCAAAGGGACAGTAGATCTAGAATTTACATCTGGAAAAGTCTTAAGTTTTAATGATGTTTATCATATACTTGATGTTAGGAAAAACCTTATATCTGGAAGCCTGCTAAATAAGCATGGTTTCAAATAGTATTTGGGTCGGACAAATTTGTCCTGTCTAAGGGTGGGATCTTTGTTGGAAGGGCTATATGTATCAGGGAATGTTCAACTTAATGTTATCAATAATACATATATTTCTGCTTATATTGTTGATTCTCTTTCTTTATGGCATGCTCGTTTAGATCATGTTAATACCAGGAAAATACATGATATGGTTAATTTAGATTTAATTCCTAAGTATAACATTGATATGTTTGAAAAATGCAAATTTTGTGTGGAATCTAAAATTACTTGCATTCTATTTCCTAAAGTAGATAAAATCACATCTCTGCTTGAACTTGTGCATAGTGATGTATGTGACATGTATAGTACCTTACTAGAGGTGGTAAGAAATATTTTGTAACATTTATTGATGATTTTTCTAAGTACTATCATATTTATCTTTTGCATTCAAAAGATGAGGTACTTGATAAATTCAAGATTTTTAAGACAGAAGTAGAAAATCAGTGTAATGTCAAAATAAAAAGACTTAGATTTAATAAAGGCGATGAATACCATTTTCCAGAATATTGTGAAAATGTTGGTATTATTCATGAGAAGTCTGCACCATACACACCACAACAAAATGGAGTAGTTGAAAGAAAGAATAGGACATTAACAGAAACGATTAATGCTATGCTTTCTTACTCCAGTTTAAGTTCTGGGTTTTGGGGTGAAGCCTTGTTCACTACCTGTCACATACTCAATAGAATTCCTCAAGGGAAGAAATGTTACTCCTTATGAACTGTGGAAAAGCAAGAAACCTAATCTAGGTTACTTGAAAACATGGGGCTGTAGAGCAATAGTCAGATTGCCTAAAC
>JAPPVO010001828.1:0-17792 GCA_030407325.1 Camellia japonica | reverse complement strand
TCGCGAACCAGGCTCGGTTTTCTCTATTTTTGTTCCTGAGGGGAGGGAGAGGTCCCGTAGACCATCTCTCAGTGGCCGTGGGCTACTTTTCGTGGCCGTAGGCCATTTTGCCCATTTCGGAGTCCGGTTCCCGGTTTTCGGAGCCGTCAGGCCGTGTGCCTCGGTTCGGGACCGCCTAACCATCTCTGATTGCTCTGATTTTTGGCATGCATCTTATTTGCTCCCTTTTAAGGGACACTGGGGTCCGAGGGACCGGCTTCGTGGTCGAACACCACTCCCGGTGCCCAACAGTCAGTTTTTGGGGTCCCGAACTGCGCGTTTCGGCCCTCGAACCTTCATTTCGCATCGGTTTGGGCTCATTTTTGGTGGAGGCCTTATTTTCATGGTTAGGAAGCTTGTAGGAGGGTGGGAGGCCAGCAATTGTTTTGACAACCAACTTTTTGTTTGGTCAAAAGTGGTTCAGCATGAATTCGGGAAGGAGAAAAGTCTGCGCGGCTTCACCGAAATGGGTGTAACTCTTTGCACAAGAGGAATTAAAATATGAGGCCACCACCATTGGAAAGCTTACTTCCGGGGCTTCATTCTTCACTCAAGAATCTCCAAATTCCAAATCCGGGGGGAGGAGATATGGTTGGTTGAAGTCCGGTTGGACTGAATCTGCGCGGCTTTACGGAAACTGGCATAACTTTTTCTACAGGAGGAATTTTAATGCAAGGTTTGCGGCATTGGAAAGCTAACTTCAAGGGCTACATGGCCGGCCACTTTTATGGCTTGAAACTTTTGACCCTAGCCGGCCGGCCATAGGGAGTAGCCGGCCGGCCATGGGGTTGGCCGGCCGGCCACCTGCAACCAAAGTGCCTAGCCGGCCTGCTTCCTCAGTGTGAGTTTATTCCAGCTGTATCTTGGTTTTCCCCCAAAAATATCTGATCTGGGGGAACCTTTTAGAGGGAAATAAGAGCTCATTTCCCTCCATTTTGGCCAAGGATTCCTCTCTCCCTCTCTTGTCTACATTGGTGTCCTCCCAACTCAAGAGAAGAGATTACAAGCATTGGTTGAAGCATATACATACATACAACTTCATTTCCTTCAAGTTTTGGTGCCATTTCTTCATCATCTTCAATCTCTACCCTCACCACTCCATTCCAGCAGCAAAGGAAAGGATTCCAGCAGCTTAGAGTCATCAAATCTGGTCCAAGAAGCAACAAAAGTATTGGTCTTCAAGGGTAAGTAGATTTCCCCTCTTTTGTAGCATTTTCTTGCTTCATTTCTTAAGCCTACTTTATTACTGTTTTGGGCTCCAACATTAACTGAAACTAGGTCTATTTTGAGCTATTCTTCATGTTTGTTCAAGGGCTCAACCCTGTTTGAGCCCTCTATGGTGCACTTGCTTCAATATCATCTTGTATGTCAATATTTTGCATGCTTTTTCTAGCCCATATGTGATCTGTTTTCGAGAATAATGTAAACTGTAATAGGGCCTATTTTGAGCCCCTCTTCAACATTGAAGAAGGGCTCAACCCTGTTTGGGCCCCCCACCTTGCACTTGCTTCACAATTCCTCCAATTTACCGTAAATTTGCATGATTTGTTTGGCCTATATGTAAATTGTTTTGGAGCATGTCATGAACTGTGAGTGAGCTTATTTTGTGTCCCTATACAACATATTAGAAGGGATCAACCTTGTTGGGGGTCTCCATGTTATACTTGTCATTATACCCTCTTTGACCCCCCATTTTGCATGCTTTTTTAAGCTTATCTAGCTTTTGTTTTCGGCCATCATCAGCACTGGAAAGAGTCATATTTTGATCTTCTTGACGTATTTAATTAAGGGTATTTTCTGGTTTGATGAATGTTTGGGGTACCTCATGTTATAGCCTTATGTATCCTAGTTCTTGCATGACATTTTTAGCATGTTTTCATACTGAGTTGGGGGATGTCATCTACTGTAAATGTTCATATTTTTAGTCCCTCATCAGTGTTTTAGAAGGGTACTTTTCCATTTGGGCATCGTATGTATCACTTGCTTCAATACCCCTCTTGCGGAGCCATTTTTGTATGCCATTGTTGCCCTATCTATGCTTGCTGTTTGGCCATGTTTTATGACTGAAAAATGCTTGTCTTGGGGCTTTCTTGCTACTGTATTTTCATTCCATGTCCATATTGTGCATGCATTGCATAGCTATAGGCCATTTCGGGCGCCTAATATCGCATTTCGGCATCATTTCATGCATCGGGTGTACTTTCGCCTCATTTCGGGGCTGTTTTCCCCCACATTTCAGTGCCAAAATTCATTTGCATGTTTGCATATCATCTCTATGTCATTTCATGCCTTTATGTCATTGCCTCGATTTGCGTGCCCGTGTGCACGCATTTCGAGGCACTTCATTTTCATCCAATGGCCTCCCGTGTGAGTGTAGCTGAGGCTCTCTCATGTTGGTGTAAGCCCATATTGCATCGGATATCTCATTTTAGTCTCATCGTATTGCGTATGCCATTGCCTCGGTTTGCGCGCCCGTGTGCACTCATTTCGAGGCATCTCATTTTCATCCATCGGCCTCTTATGTGAGTGTGGCTGAGGCTCACTCATGTTAGTGTAAGTCCATTTTGCATTCTGTATGTCATTTTAGTCTCATCGCATTGCGTATGCCATTGCCTCGGTTTGCGCGCCCGTGTGCACGCATTTCGAGGCATCTCATTTTCATCCATCGGCCTCTTATGTGGGTATGGCTAAGGTCCACTCGTGTTAGTGTAAGTCCAATTTGCATCGCGTATGGCATTTTATGCTTTAGGATCATTTCCTCGGTTTGCGTGCCCGTCTGGCACGCATTCCGAGACATCTCATTTTCATAGCATTGTGCATGCTAGGATTGTATTTTAGTTGCATTCACGCATGTCATGCATATTGCATCGTGTTCGGGATAGGAGTTAGCCCGGGCACGGGAAACGAGGCGCGTTTCGTACTCCGAGTGACGGAATGGGTCTCAATTCCCCAGTCACCGACACTCCGGATTACCCATGATGGAGTTAGGTTTTGTTGTAGCATTCATCTGCATTCATCCTATATTGAGTTGTGCAATTCGGCTCCTCGGCCATCATGCATCGATATGCGTGATTGGTGGCACGAGGATCGAGGCATGCATATATTTGTGAAATACATTGCTATGCCCCTTTCCTGCTCTCTGTTGCAACATATCAAGAATCAGCAGTCTTCCGAGGCTTGGCACGCATTTCGAGAAACATTGCAAACAGAGGCTAATTGGGGCATCCCAGTGGATTTCCGCGCAAGGCAGCCCCTGGCTTGCATGCCAGTTTACAGCTTTCTTAGTTTAATCTGTTGATTAATTAGAAATCTGTATATTTATTTCGGACTGTATTATTCTTTCATTTCGGACTGTATTATTATTTATTCGGACCCTCTGTGCGAGGGCATAATTGTAATAAGTGTGCGTGAGTGTGATGTATGTCTTCCAACCCCACGTCTTTCTCCCTTTTATTTACCCGCTTATGATGGTTAGATTAGGGCATATTTCAATTAGCATACAGTATGACAGCATGTTTGCATCATTCATCTGTTTTGCACGCACCGGGCTTGGCGCATCATACAAACTGCATTTGTATTTCAATTCCAAATTGAATACATGTTAGCTGTAGCATTCCACATGCCATCTTAGAGAATAGCCGAGCCTGCTATAGTTGCATTATTGCATGTGTTGCATTAGGCATTCCTGTATATTTAGGATCATGCATGATTTCTAATCAATTTTTGTTTTTGGCTTGGAGTACTCGGTGAGTTTTATGCTTTAGCATCCTTGCATGCGTGTGAGTGTTGCCATGAATAGCATGCTTACCATGAGGCTACGTGCTTATGTGATATAACTGCCTTGAATGCCTGTGGGTGGAGGTTGAGTTATTTGGAGTGGAACAGATCATTGACTGTTTGTTTTAAGCCCACTAGACAGTGGCAAAATCATGTTTTCTAAGCCCACCTGAGGGTGGCAAATCCACGTCTTAGCCTACCTGCGGGTAGCACCATCAAACCATTTTCAAACAAACAAACATGAAGTGTTTTGTTCCAATTCAGGCGGCCCAGTCTATACTTGTATGCTGTGCGCATCACATAAGTAAATCTAGGCTAATAACCGGAATAAGAACACAAAGTTTTCAAAACTTGATATCATGGTTAGTAGAGGCCGGTCTTTGACCGGGCGAGCGGGGGTGCTCACGAAGTGACCTTCCCCAATCGTACCCAAGTTCCCGAGCCGAGGCAACTTTGGTGATGACGGACACGTGGCCTTTGGCACCGAGTCAGGGTTCCTAAATTTCCCAAAAAAAAATATTTAGGTGGCGACTCTGTATCTGGCAAAGCAGTCCATGTTTGGCACTTCTTTTCAAAAATCTGTTTTCTCAAACGATTTGCCGGATTTGGACTTTTTGGTTCAAGATTGAGAACCGTGACATTTGAGTTCTTCGAACTGTAGTGACCCAATATCGAACCAGAACGGGGGGGACTCGCACTCCCTTTCCCCGGGATGCGTTCGGGGACGTCTACAGTTTCTGGCGACTCTGCTGGGGATTTAGAGAACTTGACTCAAACTCATGATATCTGGTTTTGACTACACTTGGGTGTTTCTTTGCATTGCATTTGCATTGGTGCGCCTAGGACACCGTGTTTGCCATCTGCTATTCCTGAGCGGTTTGCTGGAGGCTTGTCTTGTCAAGGCATGTCCATAAGGCTGACCGGTTACGGGCTCTGCCAGCATGGGAACACAAACCCCGGTTTTACCGGGGCACCCTTTTTGACCATTCGACCTAGTGCATATTCGGATCCATAGTGACCATTCCAAACTAGGACAGGTTGCTTACCCGTTTATAGGTTGTTTGAAACCGCTGCGTACGTAGTGAAACCCTAGTTCTCTGAAAAATAGGACAGGAAAACCCTACCCCAACATAGGGGTGTTTTGGCTCTCACTTATCTGTTATGTGCTTTTAGAGTGCGTCTCTACAGGAATGCATGTATCAGTTTGCAAGTTGGGCATCGGGCCTGCGGGCACCAATATCAGTATTTTAGGAATCAGTTATCTGCGGGTATCAGATTCAGTTTTGAGGCAGAATTTGGGGCAGAATTCAGTAGAGGGCACAGTCATCCTGTTATGCTCATATCTGTTTTGGTGAAGTTAGGCTGAGATGCTGCATGTTTTCCCTTTTGCTAGTAGGTAGTCCTGGAACCATAGCTTCAGAAGGCTCCGAAATCCCCCGGGTACATTGGACTAGTGCTGATAGACTTTGTTAAGTCAGAGATTCAATTCAAGGGCAACCAGTGTTCTTTCGTTGAGGCAAGGCAAAGAAGGGCCAGACAGGGCTCATTGGTTCATCTGATCCGACAGTCACCAGTCACATCATCAGTAGACTCGTGATGGCACAGGGTTCAGAAGAATTTGTGGCCGTGATAGTAGCGCCAAATCAGGGAACTGCCATGCAGGCTGAGACCAGTATTGAAACGCAGCGCCCATCTGGGGCATCTGCCTCACATCCAGCTTTGGGACCCCAGCCGAACTTTGACCCAATTCCGCCAACTGAAGATTTGCAGGGTCCAGATCCTCGAGAAGGGTTAGCTCAAGCCCGAGTTTTCAGACCCCTGGTGCAGCCTAATGAGAGGCTTTATCCCCTTGATGCTAATGACCTCGATCTGACCGCAGTGAAAATTGCGAACCTCGAGAAGCAATTCAAAAAGGCACAGGGCCTTAACTCCATTCCCGACATTGAGGATGGATACACCGAGACTGCCGTACGGCTCCCAGACAGATTCAAAATGCCACATATTGACCGTTTCGACGGGTCTGGAGATCCTATGGTACATATCCGACTTTTCTTGGATGTCCTGAAGCCGATGGGTTTGACTAAGCCACAGAAACTCTCTCTGTATGGAAGAACCCTGTCGGGTGTAGCAGCCACTTGGTATGCCAAATTGGAGGATACAGTGAAGCAAAAATGGGAAGAACTGGCTGAGGCCTTCGTCGATCAGTATTCCTACAATACCCAAGTTGAAATGACCATCCAAGAACTTGAAGCAACCCGCCAAAACCCAAAAGAGCCTTTTGTGAAATTTGTTGCGAGATGGAGAGCAAAGGCAGCACAGATGACAGATCGCCGCCCTTCTGAGAGGGATCAAGTGCAGATGATGGTGCGGAACCTCGAGCATGATATGTTGTAGAAATTGATAGTGGCTCCGCTATTCACTTTCAAAAGTTTGCATGAACTAGGGGTTCAGGTCGAGAATGCGTTCAACAGTGGGATCATTCCCAGAACAAGGGAACCGACAATGAGGGTGATTTCAAGGAGTACCAATGCCAGAAGTAGCACTATTCCCGAACCCACTGAAATCAATACAGTCGTCACAGCCAACCCTTTTGCCAAACCAAGCCTACAAACAACCAGCCCAGCCCGAGCTCAGGGCAGAACTTTCACCCCCCTCTATATGAGCTTGACTAGCGCACTAAAACTCCTGATGAAAAGAGGGCATCTCAAACCCCTCGATCCTCAACCTCTTCCTGACCCACTCCCAGCCAGACATAACCCCTCCAAGTACTGTATGTACCATCAGCAGCGCGGTCATGGCACCGACCGTTGCTACCGCCTTCGTCATGAGGTCCAAAATCTCATCGACAATCGGACGATAGCTCCACCTTCAGACCCCAATGACCAAACATCTCCTGCCTACCTCAGTCTCATCCATGCACTGCCATCCACCTATGACCCCAGCATATACATCACCCCGGCCCATCTACCCAAGCCTGAGGTGTTTATCCCAGAAAGCATGGACTTATGCATGATGGGTGCACCTGAACCTCAATCGTCTCAACCCCGAGAACCCACTACTTCTGAGTTGATGGGAATGATAAAAGATCTTCAAAGAACTGTGACCGATCTGGCCTCCGGGACATTGGCTCCATCATCGACCACACCACATGCTGGGAATTTCATGTCAAAAGGCTCCCCAGTCTTGGGGGGGCTACATTTGAGGAAGGCCAATCCCTTGGCAAAGTGGAGGCGAGTGGAAAGAACAAGATAGGGGCGGGCATGGACCCCCATGAACATCTTCTGTTGGCTATTAAGGCTTTGAAAGCCGAGGGACTGGACAAAGAGCAAGTCCTCACAGTTGTTGCAAAAACTGTGGATGACACTTTCGCTACTCAAGTTGGGGGCAGTTTGAACCAAAGGGAAAACCGGGAGAAGGGCCGTTATACCAGAGGCAATCCTGTTAGCTCTAACCCTCCACTCAGAAGAGATCAGCAAACCAGGCCAGCACCTGCCAATCCCTTTACTGGTGCGTCCAGCAAAAATCCACAAACCCAGAAGTACCAACCCCGAGGTCAGAGGGTCTTCCATGCCCTCTATATGCCTTTGTCCAAAGCTCTCCAAATCCTTGTTGGACAAGGCCATCTCAAACCCCTTGAGCCTCGGCCTCTCCCGAACCCTCTTCGGCTACACATGATGACTACCCAGTACTGCGCATACCATCAGCAAACTGGCCATACTACCGACAACTGCTTCCGTCTTCGCCATGAAGTACAGGATCTGTTTGACAACGGGGCCATCCTCCCGCCGAGCTCAGCAAAGTCTATCGGCGCTGGGTCAGTGAACTTGGGGGATAATGTTATATGAACGGGGGATGAACCACCTGCAGGCGGCGCTCGATTAACTCCAGACGTGGTGGATGGCATGCACTGTTTTGAGCATTTGCGAATGCTAGCTTTCGTGCTTTCTAACTTGGGTATTGAGTCAGTCTTGTTGTTTTGTTTTGAGTCTGTCTTTTTGTTTTGAGTCAGTCTTTTTTTTGTTTTGGGTCTGTTTTGTTGTATCGAGTCAGTCCTGTTGTATAGGAGTCGGGTGATTCCGGGGTGTTACCTCGGGCATCACCATTTTATTTTGTGTTTGTCTTTTTTTTTGTTTTGAGTCTGTTTCTGTCAGGGAGCCAGTTGTGCCAACAGATTTTGAATGAAACAGCAGTGATTTTCACACTCTCGTGTTTGCTTCTGCCGTGTGCCAGTTGTGCCAGAATTTCTAAATGAGATGGCAGTATTTGACTAGAAGCTCTGTCTTTTCTGTGCCTTGAAGTCATTGTAATGACCTGAGTTTTTCAAAACTTTTTGAACACTGCGGTGAAAATAAAGAGGAAGGAATTCCTCGAGATTTGCAAAACTTTGATCAATTGAGAGAAAGAGAGGCGTGCTAAGCCCTTAATGAATGAAATCATGCTTGTTAGCGCGAGTACTGAGAAGGACCCTGGCTTGATCCAGACTGGTTTCACACTATCTTCAGCGCGAGCGATTTTGTCGCTTTCTTAAAAATTTCAAAAAACAAAATGTTTTGTGCGGTCCTACGAAGACCTGTGTGGAATCGCTCTTGAGATTGTGCAGCCTAGGATCGCTCTCAGCCTCGAGACTCAACCCCTTCGCTTCCAAACCTTGAACTTGAATTCAGAAGGTTCAACGGTCAACTACGATGTGAGGCCTGTGTAGCCAGATTTAAAGCAGCCCTCGAAAAGGGCCAGGAAAGTTGGATCAAGAAGATCAGAAGAAGCTTGCAAAGCTAAAACAGAAGTACCCCTCGAACTAGGGGCAAAGATGTCAGATGTGCTCGAACAGCCAAGATGAGTCCTCTTGCAAATCAACAGCCACTCTCCTGGATACGGATGGCTTCAAAACCCTACAATCATTTGGCATGGACCTGTTACACTTTTACCCTTTGAGAGGCTCGCTGGGCCGAAAACCCGGAAAGGGCGACCCAGGCAAAAGTTAGAGCAAGAAAAGATATAACAAAAAGAAAAAAGAAAAAAGAAGAAAGAGAAAAAAAGAAAAAAAAGAAAAAAAAAAAAAAAAAGAAAAAGAGAGAAAAGAAAAAAAAGGAAGAAAAGAAATGCAAAGCTCGCAAGGTTGAAAACCTGCAACAGGCGCCTTGGCAAAAGTTAGAGCAGAAAAAGGAGAGGTTAAATACCTGAGTGTACCTTAACCCCGAACTACGTAAGGCTTGATTCCCATGTTTGGGATACGTAGGCAACTTCATTCTGAAGTCCAGCCATAAAACAATTCAAATTTGATTGTGTCCATGCGATGGTTCTGGTCATCTTTGTCTTCTTTGTATCTGAGGATTTGGTTGTGTTCGTCACTCTGAGGACTGACTACAATGCGCTGCGGTGCCATTCAAACAGGGGCAACTTTCCGTTGCCATGCAGTTCTCTTCAAGCACGAGGCAATTTTCCTTCGAATCTGAGGTTGTGCATCTCGAGAGTGGGTTCTATGCTCGTTGAGCAGTGGCCGTTTGCAAAAATAGTTTTTGAGAATTTTTTATTGAGGTTGACTAATTTCCTCGAAATTGTTTCATCTTTTCCAAAAACGGGACCATTTCTTGGACCCAAAAAAGGAAAATTTTCAGTGCTCATAGCCTGACTTGCATGATTTCAAATCAAAAATCGAACAAGCATGTTAATCTAACTCTCATTTTGGTTAAAATTGTTTTAGTAGAAAAATCAAAACAAAAGATGGTCAAAATAATGAACTAGGGGCACAGTTGAGTCAGGTGTTCTGTCTTTTCCCTTTGTCAAAATACTTGCTAAAAAGGGCACTCTACTTGCCGGAAAGGGCACCGTATTCGCCAGAAAAGGGCACAACAAAGGGCTGAAAGCTCTCTCACCCTCCAAGCAACGAAGTATCAAGCCAAGTGCGAAGCACGAACTGGAATGGGGCAAGATATTCCACTCCATCATCTGGACAGATCTTATCACGTCCAAACTCCCCAGCAAAGCATCATCAACCGATGTTAGCTGCAGATTTGCTACACACTCAGTTGTAGCGCAACCCTTCTATGGGAGGAATTTACTAGCTGTGAACGGAAGAAAGAGAATCTAGCAGCATGCTAGGGGCAAGAGCCCGCAACTCCCTGTTTATCCATCAACCACCCAGGGGAGGGATTGAAAAATGAGAGATTGAAGAATAGAGAGATGTGCGATGAGAGAAAAAATGAGAAAAGGACTTTTTCAGAAAAAAAGAGATTGAATGCCCGAGCGATGCGAGAGACACAAATAAGAAAGGGTGGGAAACAATACCCCGTGAAACAGGCTCCCTGTATACATCTATGTGTCGTGTCTTTTGTTTTGTTTGTCTCGATTCCTGCTTTGAGTCGTCCCGAGTGTGTCTCGTTGTGTTTAGGTCGTTTACCTTTTGTTTTTTTTTTTTGTGTGTTGGGACGTTTTGGCTGTGGTCAGTTGTAGGCTCAATACCCGGTTGAGAAGCCTTTTCTCATTTTCAAAAGAAAAATCATCCTGTGCTCAGAGTGCTGTGCCATTCTCCACATTTGTGCAAAACAGAATTGGTTCTTTCATAAAGCCGCAGGTTTCAACCCAGGTCATGTCAGAACAGTAAAACAAGGATCTATCTGAAGCTATTTAGGTTCGGACTGTAAAGCAAAAGAAAAGAGAAAAATTTGGAGCATCTTAGCATGTTTCAACCTTAGCAGAATCCGAGACTGCATTCCAGGTGCACCTTCTCAGGCCTCGCCGTTTCTCTGGAGTATGAGTGTATCTCAACCCCAAGTGTAAGCCTGCTTCAAGTCCGAATGGCAGTCCAAGCAACACCCGAGGGTTTCACATACAGATGTTATCTCTCGCCAATATGAACAGGGTATGCCCTTTTTGAGCTGAGTGTGTTGCAAAGTCCTCTAAGAGGCAAATCAGAGGCACCAGAGTACATATTTGATGCTCCTCTATTGCATAGAATGTGAGCTTTCATATACACTGTTGTTGCATGCATGCCGCGCATCGTTATGATTCATGCATAGAATATGCTTGCTTTCGATTCCGCATAGAATACGCTTTACTTGTTTCATGCATAGAATGTGCTTGCTTTCAGTATTGCATAGACAATGCCTCCATACTTGCATAGAAGATGCATTTTGTCGCACTTTCTTGTGCATTTTATCTCGCTCGCACTGTCTTGTGCACTTACACTTTGTATCTCACTTGCATTGTTTTGTGCATTTCTTATCACTCGCGCTGTTTAGCGTATCGCACTATTTTGTACAGTTTACATTCGCGCTATTTTGCGCACCACAATCGCACTATTTTGTGCAGTTTACATCCATTCGCGCTATTTTGCGCACCTCAATCGCACTGTTTTGTGCAGTTTACATTCGCGCTATTTTGCGCACCACAATCGCACTATTTTGTGCAGTTTACCATTCGCGCTATTTTGCGCACCTCCATCGCACTGTCTTGCGCATTACATTCATCGCTCTATTTTGTGCACCTCAATCGCACTATCCTGTGCTTTGCATGTCACATCGCACTATTTTTTGCATTTCAAATCAATCGCGCTGTTTAGCGTATCGCACTATTTTGTGCATTGTATCATTTGCGCTATCTTGCGTGTCTCACCTGCACTTGTTAGTACATTACATTTCACTCACGCTATTTTGCGCATCGCACTATTTTGTGCACATTACTTGCATTGTGCATTGCAGTTTACATTCGCACTATTTTGCGCACCACAATCGCACTATTTTGTGCATTGTATCATTTGCGCTATCTTGCGCGTCTCACCTGCACTTGTTAGTGCATTACGTTTCACTCGCGCTATTTTGCGCATCGCACTATTTTGTGCACATTACTTGCGTTGTGCATGCATTTTATCGTGCTATCTTGCACACCTTACCTGTATCACACTGCTTTATGCATTCACTCGCCGACACTGCGTGTGTCAAACTTTCGGAATCACAAGAATCACATTGAATACATGTTGTTAGCATATTGTTCTTGTTGAATTTCTCTCTTTTGCAGGCACGATATTGTATGTACGGTTCATTTGAGGCTGGTGCGACCAGACGAATCGCGTAGGTATCGTATCTTTTCCGTGTGAGACGCGACGAGAATTGGATAATTCTCCGCATTCCTAACTGCATGAAATGTAGTTGTTGCTTTGCATTCTTGCTTAAAACTGTTGCATCTATTTGCGAATACTTGCTTCATTACAGCTTGCTGCACTTGCATGATCATTGAATTACATCTGATCCTGTGCATATCATTTTGCATTTTGCCCCCTTTGCCTGTGGGCACGCCTGCGGGCACATCTCTATTTATCTTGTATGATTGTCTAAGTCTTCGGCCTTGTCAAAAATGGGTCGTCTCTGGGCTTTGACATTCACTCCCGTCACTTGTGACTTCCGAGTTCTGTCAAAGAGGGGCAACTGTAGACACCCCATTTTTGACCGACCTTAAGACTCAGACGTCACCGATTGAGCGCTCGGTGATGTTGCATATTGTGCTCGTTCAGAAGTCTCAGAGTCTCGGCCGTGAGCCCTGCCTCCGGACTTCCGAACCCTTTTCTGTACTTTGTCTCGGTTCGCGAACCAGGCTCGGTTTTCTCTATTTTTGTTCCTGAGGGGAGGGAGAGGTCCCGTAGACCATCTCTCAGTGGCCGTGGGCTACTTTTCGTGGCCGTAGGCCATTTTGCCCATTTCGGAGTCCGGTTCCCGGTTTTCGGAGCCGTCAAGCCGTGTGCCTCGGTTTGGGACCGCCTAACCATCTCCGATTGCTCTGATTTTTGGCATACATCTTATTTGCTCCCTTTTGAGGGACACTGGGGTCCGAGGGACCGGCTTCGTGGTCGAACACCACTCCCGGTGCCCAACAGTCAGTTTTCGGGGTCCCGAACTGCGCGTTTCGGCCCCCGAACCTTCATTTCGCATCGGTTTGGGGTCATTTTTGGTGGAGGCCTTATTTTCATGGTTAGGAAGCTTGTAGGAGGGTGGGAGGCCAGCAATTGTTTTGACAACCAACTTTTTGTTTGGTCAAAAGTGGTTCAGGATGAATTCGGGAAGGAGAAAAGTCTGCGCGGTTTCACCGAAATGGGCGTAACTCTTTGCACAAGAGGAATTAAAATATGAGGCCACCACCATTGGAAAGCTTACTTCCGGGGCTTCATTTTGCACTCAAGAATCTCCAAAGTCCAAATCCGGGGGGAGGAGATATGGTTGGTTGAAGTCCGGTTGGACTGAATCTGCGCGGCTTTACGGAAACTGGCATAACTTTTTCTACAGGAGGAATTTTAATGCAAGGTTTGCGGCATTGGAAAGCTAACTTCAAGGGCTACATGGACGGCCACTTTTATGGCTTGAACCTTTTGACCCTAGCCGGCCGGCCATAGGGAGTAGCCGGCCGGCCATGGGGGTGGCCGGCCGGCCACCTGCAACCAAAGTGCCTAGCCGGCCTGCTTCCTCAGTGTGAGTTTATTCCAGCTGTATCTTGGTTTTCCCCCAAAAATATCTGATCCGGGGGAACCTTTTAGAGGGAAATAATAGCTCATTTCCCTCCATTTTGGCCAAGGATTCCTCTCTCCCTCTCTTGTCTACATTGGTGTCCTCCCAACTCAAGAGAAGAGATTACAAGCATTGGTTGAAGCATATACATACATACAACTTCATTTCCTTCAAGTTTTGGTGCCATTTCTTCATCATCTTCAAGCTCTACCCTCACCACTCCATTCCAGCAGCAAAGGAAAGGATTCCAGCAGCTTAGAGTCATCAAATCTGGTCCAAGAAGCAACAAAAGTATTGGTCTTCAAGGGTAAGTAGATTTCCCCTCTTTTGTAGCATTTTCTTGCTTCATTTCTTAAGCCTACTTTATTACTGTTTTGGGCTCCAACATTAACTGAAACTAGGTCTATTTTGAGCTATTCTTCATGTTTGTTCAAGGGCTCAACCCTGTTTGAGCCCTCTATGGTGCACTTGCTTCAATATCATCTTGTATGTCAATATTTTGCATGCTTTTTCTAGCCCATATGTGATCTGTTTTCGAGAATAATGTAAACTGTAATAGGGCCTATTTTGAGCCCCTCTTCAACATTGAAGAAGGGCTCAACCCTGTTTGGGCCCCCCACCTTGCACTTGCTTCACAATTCCTCCAATTTACCGTAAATTTGCATGATTTGTTTGGCCTATATGTAAATTGTTTTGGAGCATGTCATGAACTGTGAGTGAGCTTATTTTGTGTCCCTATACAACATATTAGAAGGGATCAACCTTGTTGGGGGTCTCCATGTTATACTTGTCATTATACCCTCTTTGACCCCCATTTTGCATGCTTTTTTAAGCTTATCTAGCTTTTGTTTTCGGCCATCATCAGAACTGGAAAGAGTCATATTTTGATCTTCTTGATGTATTTCATTAAGGGTATTTTCTGTTTTGATGAATGTTTGGGGTACCTCATGTTATAGCCTTATGTATCCTAGTTCTTGCATGACATTTTTAGCATGTTTTCATACTGAGTTGGGGGATGTTATCTACTGTAAATGTTCATATTTTTAGTCCCTCATCAGTGTTGTAGAAGGGTACTTTTCCATTTGGGCATCGCATGTATCACTTGCTTCAATACCCCTCTTGCGGAGCCATTTTTGTATGCCATTGTTGCCCTATCTATGCTTGCTGTTTGGCCATGTTTTATGACTGAAAAATGCTTGTCTTGGGGCTGTCTTGCTACTGTATTTTCATTCCATGTCCATATTGTGCATGCATTTCATAGCTATAGGCCATTTTGGGCGCCTAATATCGCATTTCGGCATCATTTCATGCATCGGGTGTACTTTCGCCTCATTTCGGGGCTGTTTTCCCCCACATTTCAGTGCCAAAATTCATTTGCATGTTTGCATATCATCTCCACGTCATTTCATGCCTTTATGTCATTGCCTCGATTTGCGCGCCCGTGTGCACGCATTTCGAGGCACTTCATTTTCATCCAATGTCCTCCCGTGTGAGTGTAGCTGAGGCTCTCTCATGTTGGTGTAAGCCCATATTGCATCGCATATCTCATTTTAGTCTCATCGCATTGCGTATGCCATTGCCTCGGTTTGCGCGCCCGTGTGCACGCATTTCGAGGCATCTCATTTTCATCCATCGGCCTCTTATGTGGGTATGGCTGAGGTCCACTCGTGTTAGTATAAGTCCAATTTGCATCGCGTATGGCATTTTATGCTTTAGGATCATTTCCTCGGTTTGCGTGCCCGTCTGGCACGCATTCCGAGACATCTCATTTTCATAGCATTGTGCATGCTAGGATTGTATTTTAGTTGCATTCACGCATGTCATGCATATTGCATCGTGTTCGGGATAGGAGTTAGCCCGGGCACGGGAAACGAGGCGCGTTTCGTACTCCGAGTGACGGAATGGGTCTCAATTCCCCAGTCACCAACACTCCGGATTACCCATGATGGAGTTAGGTTTTGTTGTAGGATTCATCTGCATTCATCCTATATTGAGTTGTGCAATTCGGCTCCTCGGCCATCATGCATCGATATGCGTGATTGGTGGCACGAGGATCGAGGCATGCATATATTTGTGAAATACATTGCTATGCCCCTTTCCTGCTCTCTGTTGCAACATATCAAGAATCAGCAGTCTTCCGAGGCTTGGCACGCATTTCGAGGAACATTGCAAACAGAGGCTAATTGGGGCATCCTAGTGGATTTCCGCGCAAGGCAGCCCCTGGCTTGCATGCCAGTTTACAGCTTTCTTAGTTTAATCTGTTGATTAATTAGAAATCTGTATATTTATTTCGGACTGTATTATTCTTTCATTTCTGGACTGTATTATTATTTATTCGGACCCTCTGTGCGAGGGCATAATTGTAATAAGTGTGCGTGAGTGTGATGTATGTCTTCCAACCCCACATCTTTCTCCCTTTTATTTACCCGCTTATGATGGTTAGATTAGGGCATATTTCAATTAGCATACAGTATGACAGCATGTTTGCATCATTCATCTGTTTTGCACGCACCGGGCTTGGCGCATCATACAAACTGCATTTGTATTTCAATTCCAAATTGAATACATGTTAGCTGTAGCATTCCACATGCCATCTTAGAATAGCCGAGCCTGCTATAGTTGCATTATTGCATGTGTTGCATTAGGCATTCCTGTATATTTAAGATCATGCATGATTTCTAATCAATTTTTATTTTTGGCTTGGAGTACTCGGTGAGTTTTATGCTTTAGCAACCTTGCATGCGTGTGAGTGTTGCCATGAATAGCATGCTTACCATGAGGCTACGTGCTTATGTGATATAACTGCCTTGAATGCCTGTGGGTGGAGGTTGAGTTATTTGGAGTGGAACAGATCATTGACTGTTTGTTTTAAGCCCACTAGACAGTGGCAAAATCATGTTTTCTAAGCCTACCTGAGGGTGGCAAATCCACGTCTTAGCCTACCTGCGGTAGCACCATCAAACCATTTTCAAACAAACAAACATGAAGTGTTTGTTCCAATTCAGGCGGCCCAGTCTATACCTGTATGCTGTGCGCATCACATAAGTAAATCTAGGCTAATAACCGGAATAAGAACACACAAAGTTTTCAAAACTTGATATCATGGTTAGTAGAGGCCGGTCTTTGACCGGGCGAGCGGGGGTGCTCACGAAGTGACCTTCCCCAATCGTACCCAAGTTCCCGAGCCGAGGCAACTTTGGTGATGACGGACACGTGGCCTTTGGCACCGAGTCAGGGTTTCCTAAATTTCCCAAAAATAAAATATTTAGGTGGCGACTCTGTATCTGGCAAAGCAGTCCATGTTTGGCACTTCTTTTCAAAAATCTGTTTTTCTCTCAAAACGATTTGCCAGATTTGGACTCTTTGGTTCAAGATTGAGAACCGTGACATTTGAGTTTCTTCGAACTGTAGTGACCCAATATCGAACCAGAACGGGGGGACTCGCACTCCCTTTCCCCGGGATGCGTTCGGGGACGTCTACAGTTTCTGGCGACTCTGCTAGGGATTTAGAGAGAACTTGACTCAAACTCATGATATCTGGTTTTGACTACACTTGGGTGTTTCTTTGCATTGCATTTGCATTGGTGCGCCTAGGACATCGTGTTTGCCATCTATTCCTGAGCGGTTTGCTGGAGGCTTGTCTTGTCAAGGCATGTCCATAAGGCTGACCGTTACGGGCTCTACCAGCATGGGAACACAAACCCCGGTTTTACTGGGGCACCCTTTTTGACCATTCGACCTAGTGCATATTCGGATCCATAGTGACCATTCCAAACTAGGACAGGTTGCTTACCCGTTTATAGGTTGTTTGAAACCGCTGCGTACGTAGTGAAACCCTAGTTCCTGACAAAATAGGACAGGAAAACCCTACCCCAACATAGGGGTGTTTTGGCTCTCACTTATCTATTATGTGCTTTTAGAGTGCGTCTCTACAGGAATGCATGTATCAGTTTGCAAGTTTTGGCATCGGGCCTGCGGGCACCAATATCAGTATTTTAGGAATCAGTTATCTGCGGGTATCAGATTCAGTTTTGAGGCAGAATTTGGGGCAGAATTCAGTAGAGGGCACAGTCATCCTGTTATGCTCATATCTGTTTTGGTGAAGTTAGGCTGAGATGCTGCATGTTTTCCCTTTTGCTAGGGTAGTCCTGGAACCATAGCTTCAGAAGGCTTCGAAATCCCCCGGGTACATTGGACTAGTGCTGATAGACTTTGTTAAGTCAGAGATTCAATTCAAGGGCAACCAGTGTTCTTTCGTTGAGGCAAGGCAAAGAAGGGCCAGACAGGGCTCATTGGTTCATCTGATCCGACATCACCAGTCACATCATCAGTAGACTCGTGATGGCACAGGGTTCGGAAGAATTTGTGGCCGTGATAGTAGCGCCAAATCAAATCAGGGAACTACCATGCAGGCTGAGACCAGTATTGAAACGCAGCGCCCATCTGGGGCATCTGCCTCACATCCAGCTTTGGGACCCCAGCCGA